>ML245951.1:31570-46826 GCA_005239495.1 Nicotiana undulata | reverse complement strand
TGGCTAGCCTAGTTCCACGATAGGCACCATCACGGCCTGTTAGGATTTGGGGTCGTGACAATATGAAAGTAATAAGGGAGGATATTTACATTTATATTTTACTGATTTTTTTTCAAGAAAAAGAGAATCAAAGTTTTGAAAAGCTAAATGACTATTTTTACTGTTTTGTTTTTAGGAAGACAAAGATTTGAAACTTTCTTTTGGCGCTACTTTTATTCAAAGATAAAGCTTGAAGAACTTGGAAATTTTGAGGATTTGGTTATAGCTGAGGCCTAAAAGAGGCGGTTGTGTTATTTTATTATTGATGCAGTATTTGAATTGATGTGTTTAGATTTTCTTCTTGTTTTATAATTATTGTCTCTGATATATTTTCTTGTTCGTGCATAATTATTTTATTGTGTTATCGTGCATATATTAATATCACAGGTTTATCGTTAAAGCCCCGCCTTAGCCTCGTCACTACTTCGCCGAGGTTAGGCTCGACACTTACTCAGTACATGGGGTCGCTTGTACTGATACTACACTCTGCACTCTTTTGTGCAGATCCAGGTACTAGCCAACAATAGAGATTTTTAGAGCAGCCATCTATTTATTTGGAGATCCGAGGTATATCTGCCGGCGTTTGCAGATCCCGAGAGTCTTCTCCTATTTTTATAAAACTATTTTATTATATTCAGAATAGTTACATTATTTCTTTCAGCCCATTATTTGTAATATTCTTTAGCAGTTCGTGAATTGTGACACCAGACTCTGGGGTAGTTCTAGATATATTATATGATTAGTTCGTGATTTATTTTTATTCAATTGTTTATTATTTTATCTTTAAAAATCATTTAGATTAAGTTTATTTTAAATTTATTATTGATGCTTAAGAAAATAATCAAAAGAAATTAGCTACTTGAATTCTAACATTGGCTTGCCTAGCAAGTATGGTGTTAGGCGCCATCACGATCTTTAAAGTTGGGAATTTGGTCGTGACAAGACTTATCCTTGGGTGGGTGGAGTGGGCGGTATCTGATCAAGACCTATTCTTTGTACTAGATCTACATCTTAATAATCTGCAAAATTTGAGGTTAATATATTGTACGAATTAATTAAAATGCTGCCACACACATATCGGATCCTCCTCCAAAAGCGAGGATTCGACACACAGCCGCAACAGCTTGATATGTTACTTTAGGATATATCTTTCACCTACATGTATTTGTTTGAAAGGAAAATGGCAGAATTGTGTATTCTTCTATAAGTTAGGCTAAAAGTATGAGTTGCATATCAAAGTTTTGGTTGTAATGACAAGATACCAATGATTTGATACATATATCAGAATTTGCCAAATATCATCCGTCCGATCGGTTACTAAGTGAACGTATCGGATTAAATGAGAATTTCTATAAATTGGTCCTCTCTCCACCCATTAGGTCATTGTATTTTTATTTCTCTCTCCCATCACTAAAGTCGGCGTTAGCGAAAGCTAGGGCAAGAGGCGAGAAACCAATTTCAATTAACGCTTCCGTTTCACGATAATGACTTTCGCTTCATGTATGTTTTATGTAACAATTTTTGTGTAAGATTATCATATTCAAGATCATGGTGTAAATTAAAGTTTATGCATACATGAATCATATGAAGGGTAAATGAGAACACTATCGATATTTAGCTAACACTTTGCATTAATAAACCAAAGAAATTCATATGATTGATGAAGAAAGTTTGGTTGTTGATAACCTGCCATTGACCACTTTTAAAGTTGAAGAAGAATAGTCACTTATAAATTAATTTCGTCAAATGCGACTTATGAATCGCATTCGGACTCAGAAGCTGCAATCATTTTCCAAATCAAATGCGACATATAATTGCATGTAGTAATTGCATCTTATACATCTCATCATCAATTACAACTTATAAAACACATTCATCATATGCGTCCAATAAATCACATTCATAATAGCATCTTGAAAATCCCATTCACCATATGTATCTTATACGTCACATATTATCATATGCATTTTTTACTAGCAAAAAAAAACTTAAACTTGAATAGACATTCATCAAGATAAAGCACCACATATAGCGGCATTCAAGACCAATAAAACACACACACACAAAAAAAATCAAAATAATTAAAATAATTTTCAAGGCTAAACAGATAAATAACAAAAAGTTTAAGCAAAAGAATTTAAGTTAGCTCGAAAAGAAATGTTAGACCATGGTTTAGTTTTTTATCATATGAATTTCAGTTAGCTCAAAAAGAATCTTTATATTATAAAAAATCCATCAATTTCAAGAGAAATAAAACTAAAATAATTTACTAAACAACTGACAAAAGACAACAGATGAAAATTTGAGTAAACTTTTCATGTGGCGCCCATTTTTGCGCTATCAATTGAATTTATACCCACTTTTAAAAAAATATTTAACTGATACCCAAATTTTTAGTAACTTCAGATACATATATTTTTCTCTTCCTTTTCGTTGTTGCTTTCTTCTTCTTTGTTTTTAAGATTTCTATTTCTACTTCTTAATTGCAAAATAAGTTTGTTAAATTTATTGTTGTTTTAATAATTTGATGATTGACATTTGTTCTTTATGTTATTTGCAAGTTATGTTTTAAATTTGAGCTTATTGGAGTAAATTTGAGTGTTGGATTGTTACAATTCGAACAACAAGTTTATGTTTCAGAAATTCGGATTTTGAATATGAAGTTGTCTGAAATTGTATTGAAAAATTGAACTTACTTAAGATTTCAAAATTTGAATATGAAGTTGTTTGAAGTCGTACTGAAAATTTGAACTACTTAAAATTCGAATTTATGAAGTTGCAATTGAAAAATAAAAGAACTAGTGTCTGAAATTGTACTAAAAAATTGAACTACTTAAGATTTAAATTTATGAAATTGCAGTTGAAAGATATGAGAATTTCAAATTTAATTTCTGGGATTTAATTACTTCAGATTCGAGGGGTACACTTAGCAAAGTTTGGTGCAATATAGATGGTGGCCCCAAAAGTGAGCATATATGGAAATGCCCATAATTCTCTATTAAAAAAGCCCAAGATAAAGCACATTCTATACAAACCCATTACAATTACAACTAGGAGAGCCCATTTCAAAGCGTGTAATCAAGAAATTCTTTTTTATTATTATTATTATTATTATTATTATTATTATTAGGGGAAAGCATCAGTTATGAAGTCCACTTCTTGGTTAAAGACTATTTGTTATTTTACTCGGCATCTTTCTTTTGTTTTGATTAAAAAGTACTGATAAGTTATTTTTTTTGTGAAAATGACTAAAATACTTTTAATTATTTTTTCCTCAAAAGATTATAAATTAAAAGTTTTCTTTGTAAAGAAACTAATTAACAACGAATATCGAATTTTGTGAATTAGAAAATATTATTAAGAATAAACTAGTAAAAATATTGGTCAAAGTCAAACTAAAAGTGCCTATAAGCTGAAAACTCATAAGTTGAAGGTGACTAACTTATGACTTATGGCCGACTTTAACTTATAAGCACTTTGAGTGTTTACCAAACGTGTAAATAAGTCAAAAAGTGTTTAGAAACAAATTCCAATTTCCACCTCGAAAAGAACATCATATCAAACAAAATATACCTTTTTTCCAAATTAAAAAAATTAAGTAGAGAGGTGCAATATGATCTACCATACAAATTTGAAGACAATAGATGGTGGTGGAATCTAAATATCATTATGCATATATGGGGGCAAAATTTGATGTTGGAAAGCACTTTAAGTGGAGGAGAAGCTGGTTTTTATAGCAGAAGATGAGGTTGGGTTGCTATCAACTTTGTTAGGTTAAAGGGTTGTAAACTAAGGTCCACCATCTCCAAACGTCCATTCTTGAAAAGGGCCTAGCTCATCAACCGATAAGAATTGCTTTCCTTTTTGTAAGAGGATTTTTCACAAATCACTCTTGTTCAGTGGCTATTAATTTTCTGTAATTATTATATACATAATTACTTCCTAAGTTTCTATAACTATTATTCAGTTGTTACGATAGTGTATTTGGTGTATTCGTGATGCTGTAAAAACACCTAAAAATCAAGGTAGTTCAATTGTACGCGCATGTATTCACATGTATTCTCGCCATGTATTCATGAATGTAGCAACAAAAAGCGCCTAAAATCAGGATAGTTCAACGCATGTATTCAGATGTATTCGCAATATGTATTCATGAATACGGCAGCGAAAATCACCTTAAAAATAGGTATGTTGTCTGTATAAGAGAGGAAAAACATAAATAACATATTTCATGCCTCAATGGTAGTATATACGATAAATACTTATTTTGCTATAAAATATTAAAGGTAACTATAAAAAATAATATTTTAAAATGATTTAGTTGAGTCATTTCTATTTTAATTTGTGTGAGAAAACATAGTTAAATGATTTTGGTTTTAAAAAAAAGGTTATAGTTATATAATTTTTGTGTGAGAAAACAAAGTTATATGACGTTACTAGAAAAAAGTCACAATTATATAATTTTTGTGTGACAAAACAAAGTTATATGTCCTTAGTAAAAAAAGTCGTAATTATATGACCATTTAAAAAATTTATCCTTTAATTTTGTACTCTTACTTGCTGTAACAAACTCTTAGATACTATTAATCTTTAATGCTCAAAATACTCTTTGTATGTTAATCTAATTATTGAGCTTTATATTTTTTCTGAAAAAAAATACACTCACCAATCAAACAGAAAAAAATATTTTTATGAAAAATGACTTCCCATATTACAAGAAGGATTACTATAGTTTGGCAAATCAATATAATGTGCCATCAAAGTTGTTGAACTCAATATGCTTTCTTTCTCTTTCTGAGTCTCTGAATAACCCGTGCGGAGTATTCTCGATTTAGTATGTTATAGTATTAATTACTTTTCTGTCCAAAATAAGTAATTTTCTGACTTTTTTCTTGTGGTGCAAAATAAGTGACTTTTTCGAAATTCAAGAATGAATTTTTTTTTTCTACATTGGCCTTGGAATATTTGTTAGGAGTATTTAAGTGCGATAATAAAGGTTAATATGGTCAATTTCATTGCTAATTTATGCTAAAAGGTAAATTTTTTAATATGTGTGAAAACATGCAAAAAAAAATTCACTTATTTTGGACCGGTGGAAGTATTAATCATGATTTCATCTTCTTTTTTTAATTCTTGGTATTTTCCAAAAATTCTTTTGTTTTATTTTCCTCTTTATAATCTGCTAATGGACAAACTCCACGGCATCAGCGAATATGTGGTTCAATGATTCTTGACATATTGGATCACTTGGTTCCATTTAGCAGAGAAGGTGTAAATTGCAATATGTAAATGAACGATCTTTAGAACCAAACTGCATGATTGCCTTTAGATGAATGTGGCTTAATTTTGCCTTTTAGAGACTTTGATTGATAAGTATTGTCTCTTAGTTGAATTTGGCTCATATTTGGCCTTTTCAAAGACCTTTCCCTTGTTTCTTACCCGTTATTCAATATTTTACCTTAGACACCTCCACTAATTAAAATTTACATTGCAAGAATTCTATTAAATAGTTTTTTTGTTCCCCAATTAATGTTCAAATTCATAACACCTCTAATAAATTTATCCGTTCCACTAAAATTTATGGTGGTTAGAAACCTCAATTGACGCTCTTAAAAGTTTACATCAAAATCCACGGATTGCAATTGACACACACAAATAATTATTTTTCTGCTTCTACACACGCTTGCCTTTCACCTGATACATGTTAGTAGGTCCCTCATTAACCCCTCAAAGATTCCCCAAAAATTTATATTAACATCCACATGGAAACGAACGAATCCCATGTTATTGATTCCATCTTAATTTCTTTTAATTTTTTCCATACTCTAACCAATTAAGAAAATCATTTTCTTTTGAATTTTTTGCAAATTGAGCTATTTTATAGCTAATCATTAATTGCAAAACTGCTGCAACTAGTTTACCACATATCCACACATACTAGTATAACAAATTTATTCATCAATTACATGTAAAATAAACTGCCAATCAGAAATTTTACGATTGGTAAGCTTCAAATTAAACTTCACAAACTTACATATACGAAGAAAATAAACCAATGTACATATTAAATTATCTAGCTTAATTACTATACGAACATACTCCTAGATTTGTGTGTGTATATATATATCCTACTATATTATCGCAAAAACTTTTTTTTATACAAGAACTCACTAATTTCTCATAATACCAAAAATACTACAGTACTATGTCCTTCACCGTTTTTTTTTTTTTTTTTTTTTTTGGGGAGCTTCACAGCAAGGTCTCCAATGGATCGAAATGTGCATTTGAATTTTTAGAAATCATAATCTCAGAAGCTGACCATATGCGTGCTGCCTCTGTTAAATTGGAACCCAACTTTGAAGAAGAAACTTCATTACAGTCTGCAAAATATTTTCCACTCACATTTGCAAGTCTTGGATGAGTTGCTACATAGCAAGTTGTTGCAGCTGCCTGAAATATATGTTCATGGAAATACATAACAGCATATAAGTAATCATGCTTGTATATATATCGTGCTTATCACTTCATTTATTAATTGAATTTGACGATATTCTATTTTCTACAACATAATCCGATTTCCTGTCGAATTATCATTAATACTAGAGCAAAATATAGTACTAATTAGCTTTCAAATATGCCTTTTCAACTTAACTTTAAATATTAAGTAGTACTTATTTTCCAAATCTCAACAAAACCATGCCAAACACCTATTAAAGCATATATGAGGAGAGATCAAATATGAGAAAAATTACCTGTGGAATAGTCTTTAAAAGTTTTGAAGTCAAAAAGAACACCAGATCTGCATTTATTAAAAAAAAACATGACTAATGGGGTTAGTTTTATGAAAACGAGACATCCTCTATTTTTGCAAGAGTAAAGCACTGACTTATTTGATAACTTAAGTTGCAAAAGAATTATTGATGAAACATTACCCTATTCCCTGTCTAAATACTTAGGTGACACTGATTTAGTTTCAGATTAGTTACTGAAAACCAGACTCTCGAAAACAATCGTGTGAAATAAAAAAGGTACATACTAGGATTTTTTGGAGAAATTATTTTAAATAGAATCTGGCTTACTTTTTGTGAAAACTTAAATTTAAGTTGTACTTACTTTTGTAAAATATTTCACCTTGATTTTACGAAAATATTTTTTCTAAACAATGACTACTGAAGATATTCAAAAGGAAGCTTAAATTTTTTTATTAGAACAAGAATTCAAGGTTGTAACTTAGCGATCTATGAATTTGTTAAAACAATAGAAGACCGCGGTTCAAATTCTAACAAAAACAAAAGAATGCTAAATGATCTTTTTCTATTTGTCTGACCTTTGGTAGGCAAAATTGACCGATATATGTGCTAGTGGGACATATCATATACTCCTCTAATAACATAATCAAAGTGCGGAGGACTAGTTCGAACAGCACTGCCATAAAATTTTCTGAACTAAAGGAGGCATTCTACTGAGTATTATAATTATCTTTCGTGGTTGGTAAAATAAGTTAGGGGAGTATAAATAACGTACCAGTGACAAGGCCTTCGCGTTCTCTAGTTAGTCTAGTTCTAACAATCCCAGGATGAACACAATTGACTGTCACATTTGCCCCCATTTTCTGCAACATTTACAAGACAAAAAAGGACAGATAATATTAATTTCTAGTATCTGAACACAACAATAATTCAGTCTTCCAAAAGAATCAGAAGCAAGCCAACAAATTTCACTTTTCCTAAAACAATAAATAACATTTTCTTTTCAATAAAATAGGAGAGAAAATCTTGGACTTACTTTCAATATCTGAGCCAGCTCCTTGGTATGCAAAACATTAGCCAGCTTCGAGAGAGCATATGCACGTGTCGCATCGTATTGACTGACATAGACCAAGACAAATTACTCTCTTTCATAATAAAGTCAAACTTGTTAACACAAATTATATATATGTTTAAAATTTTGCACAAAATATATAAGATTATATAATATATTTTTCATGATCATGGATGCGATAATGTTTCGCTATAAAATACGACATATTCTTTTATGTTTATTTTAAACATTGGTATTCAAATCAACTCATGTGTATTTCAACTATTCTATTAAATATATGTGGTATCGACGTCACACCTCCTTAAGTTACAGTCCCTTATCTAATCCTGCGAAACATGAGATGTTTATGCATCGAGTCATCCTTTTAACTCGACTATAATTTAAAACACTTATAGAGACATAAAATGTAATTTCGTTTTCAAAATAATAGTGAATGCGTGACACAAAAAATCCTATATTGTCTTGTACCAATAATGCATTTAATTCAGTACTAAGTCCTATGAAGGTAACGTAACGTACTTTTCCTTATTTTTCAAAAGCGATAGCAACAGAGACATGAATAAAATTCACCTTTTGTCTTTAGTGATCAGTCGGAGATACTGAATCGAGTCGCCGGAAAACCAGCCGTGTATGCTTGACGACACGTTCACTATCCTTCCTTGAACGCCGGTTTCGTTAGCCGTCTCGATCATCTTCTTCAGTAACAGCTTCGTCAAAAGAAAATGGCCTGTAATTTATGGGTACAGAAATTAAACAAAAAGAAAAAAAAACAGAAAAAAATATAATCGGCTTAAAAAAATTCATCGCATGCATGTAAAGGAAACAGAAAACGGTTCAATTTATCCAATAAATCTACCTAGGTGATTAGTTGCAAAAGTCATCTCAATTCCGTCCTCAGAAATGGCGTGCTGGTGAGCGAATTTTCCGGCGTTGTTTCTGCAATCAAACAGATAAAACGTGAACCTAAAAATAAGTTTAAAAATTAAAACTAATAATCAATATATATATTTAGTTGATCGAAAAAAGTTAAGCTGAATGAAGTAGTACTTACATGAGAAGATTGAGAGGAAAATTCAGACTCTCAAATTCGGCAACGAACTTTCGTACGGAACTGAGAGAGCTAAGATCGAGAGCCATAACGATAACCTCCGCGTCTGGCGATTCAGAGAGAATACGAGCTTTGGTTTCTTCAGCTGCTTTTAAGCTACGAGCCGGTAAAATCAGCTTAGCACCGCGTTTGGCCAGAACTCTCGCTGTTTCCGCTCCAATTCCTGACGTAGCACCTGCACAAATCACATGATGATATAATCAATTTTTTTCGTATAAAATGATTAAATTTCGAATAGTACTGATTAATATCTTACCAGTGATAATAGCGGTAACGGAGCGAAGATCAGGAGATTGTTCGGTGACAATTTCAGCGGTGGATTTAGAACCGAAACCGCTAGGGCCGGCGGAACCAAGCAGGTACTTAACTGTTTCAAGCATTTTTCTTCTTCTTTTGCGACTGATTAATTTTCACGCTCACTATGTTATAGTATACAGTGATTAACTAGAAGCAACAAAGTAGTGGAGTAAGTAGTACTACTACTATACTTGATTTTCCTTTCCAGAAATTGCTTTCACATAAACCAACTTTTTGCAGTACTAGTGGTCCATAAACCATAAATTGACAAACAAAAAAAAAACAGTACGTAGTTGTTGACTGTTGTTGATGCGATAGCCGCAGCAGTATATGCACCTTAGCACTTTGGCAGTGATTCAGAACCCCCGAAAAGGCAACACTACTAGAAACTAGGCCTGCGATTTTTCTCTGCTTTAGCGAGTACTGAAAAAATTCAGTACACAGTACAGTACAGAGAGAGCGAAAAAAGTTATGGAGATTGTGGCTATGGCCGGCAGCGAATAAATGGTGTGATAGTCTAATGGATTAGTGTGGGAAAAGGAAGAGAAGGAAGTGGGAATTTTATAATAGAGGATGGTAGGGATTAGGGAATCATTTAAGACGCATAGAGAGGATTACATCTTTGTCACTGATTGTGATTAATTTTTTAATTGCATTTTTAATTAATTATAGTTTAGAATCTTAACGAACTTTACCCCTAACTTCATTGTTTTATGTTTTTTTTTACAGTTTAACAGTTGATCCACACTTAGCAAATTGTATATATTTATGTGTCTAAGTGTGTTTCCTCTGTTCACTTTTACATGTATATTAAAAATATTTTTTATTTTTTACTTGTTACTTTACGTATATTAAAAGAAAATAATTTATTTTTTTTGTTATATTCACAGTATTTATTGCTCAGTATATATCGTTTTATCAAATCCAATAAAATATGCATCAATTAATATGAGTGTTATGGTAATTATGCACTTTATTTATTATTTCTTAAGGGACGTGGAAAGTCAAAACGTATCAAATAAAAGTGAACGGAGAAAGTATATAGTTCAAGTCAAATGTAGTACTCACTCCGTTCACTTTTACTTGTTAAGTATTTCAAAAAATAGATTTTTATGTTTACTTTTCACTTTTAACATATTAAGAGAAGACTAATTTCGTTTTTCTTGTTATACCCATACTATTAATTACTCATTTTAAGTTATTTTCTCAAATTTATTAAAAATATGCATTAATTAATGCATAAAAAATATGTTTCTTGCAACAATGCAGGAAAAGACTGCATACAATATATCTTTGTGGTTCGACCATACCCTGACCTCACGCATAGCGAAAACTTAATGCATTGGACTGTCCTTTTTAAATGAACAACCTTCTAAATATGTCATTCAGTAGAAATATTTGGAGGAAAATTTATTGAAAACTAACTAATTAATGTGGCATTTATTTATTAATAAAAAGTTGTGATTTTCTTGGATACGAATTTACAACCATAAAAAATTATTGATGCTAGCATATAGCTGCACTTTTAGTCAAATCCCTTTTGATTAAAGTTGCTGTATCATCATTAAAGCAAAGAAAAATCATAAAGGATTCCGTTATTAATTTTTCAAGAAAAAAAAAAAAAAACTTTGATTGGCCAGGTGCAACAGTCGGCGATTATTAAAGGAGAAGAGAAAAGTTAATTAAGGAGATGGCACAGGTGTCAAGATGAACTGTAGAGTCTTCTACGAGTAATAAATAAATAAATAAATTACTTACTAACTACAGAGTAGTATTAATTATTACTAGTATTAATATTAATATAATACGTAGGATAATAATCTAATCTTATCGTCAAGAAGAGTCGCACGTGAGGGTGGAGATTAGTCAATCTACGTCCTCGAATCCCTCAATAAGGATAGTAAAGTTACTGGTCAATCATTCTTCTTTTCAACTTTATTTTATTTATATTTTATTACAGTATATCATTTTTATTTTCTCATTACTCCATCTCAGAAAAGAATAATTATTTAGGATTCAATTATTAGTGTCTCGAGCTGATAAAAGTTTATATACTGAAAATTACATGTGTCACAAAATAAATTGTGAAGTTCAAAATATTTTTAGGACCGAAAATATCAGGTTCAGCGGGAGTTAGTAAGCAAATCTCGAACAACGATAAATCCAACAAAAAAAATATATATATAAAAAGAGATATAAATATTTAATGTGATTCGGCCAAATAACATATGTCCACTGCAGAGATGAACAATCCACTATATAAAAAGAGAGTACAAAATATCAAAAGAACAACTTCACGAAAAGGCAAACACAAGTGACACACTAATACTTATCCCGTAATGTTCTCCCTTTGTACACGGCTTTCAAACCGCATACATATGGCTACATTGTGGATGATACTTAATGAGGAAAACAGATCTTCAATTTGTAGAATTCCAAACATTTTCCTACAACAAAAAGGTACTAGCCATATATAAAAAGAATTATAGTTTCCTTCTAGAAAAAGAACAATTCAATGATGATATATATATTATCCTTTCCTTCATGAGATAGAAAAACTAATTATTGTAAAAAGATCTGGACAAACACCTACAAATATGAAGTTCCACGAAAACTAATTTATGATTATAAAAACTATTTTAACTACTCAAACAGCGATCTTGATCTATCGTTTCATATTTCATTTAGATCAAAGCGTCATTATTTTTGTTAAATGGTATAAAGAAATAATAAAAATCAGGATATTTTCTAATATAAACAATTAAAAATAGTTTAATCAAAGCAAATATCATTCAAATATTGAAATAGTATAGTTTCACATAGAAGAGATTGGAGGAGTAATTGACAATTCTAATCTCTTTTCTTTCCTTTGAAGGCATATTTGGCTTGAGAACAAAATGAAAAACAAAAACAATTTTTTGAAAATAATTTAAATTCATTTTAGCAACTTGATTAGTCATAAATTAAGCGGGTAAAGTACTTACTTTATGTTAACTAAAATAGTCATCAGTCATCACCTTCCAATCATGAATCTAACAAAATCCCAATATGATGAATACATTATGGTTGTAATCTAGCAAAGAAATGCTACGATCCAAATGTATAATGAGCTTTTAGTTATGATAAAGCTTGATTTATTATTATATTATACTTAAAAACACTAAAAAGAAGATAAAGGTGGGAGATAGAAAATTAAATGATTAGTTAATGGAACGTTTGGCATTGTCCTTTTGTGAGTTTGCAACTTATAGCCTGTTTGATCCAGCCATTTTTAAAATAAAAGCGTTTTTTCTGGTTAAAAATATTTTTTTTCCCTCTAAAATTAAGGTGTTTGATCGAGCATTTGTAATGAAAAAGAAATATTATTTTTGAGGAGAAGAAGAAGCAGAAAAAAGTAGTTTATTTTCGAAAGGACTTTTGAGAAAAACGCATTTAGAAGTAATTTATAGTTTGGTCAAATATTAATTGATGCTCAGATGTGTTTTTCAAAATAATTAACCAAACACAAATTATTTCTCACCAAAAGTATATCTGAAAAAAATATTTTTTTAAAAAAAATATTTTATCAAAATAAGCTGATTTTTACAGCTAAGCGAAACGGGCTATTAGCTGAGATAAAAAGATTGTTAGGGTCTTTTATAAGTTTTCTTTAATTTTCATTAAAAAAATGTTTTTATAAGAAAAGAAGCCACGAAAATGCAGCTTTTTGTAGCACTTCTTCAGTCCCCGTGCCTTCCTGCGGGGACCGTTTCTAATTCTTATTATAGTAATATTACTTTTTTAGCTTAAAAAAAACAATTTTTAATTCAGCAATTTTTAGCTTTTTGTTGTTTGCAATTGCACCTAACCAGGTTCTACGTTCCGTAAGGATCTTTAGTTACTACTACCACTATCAAATGTGTATTTGGTGGCGGAATTAGATTCTAATTTGATGAGTTCTAATCAATAATAATTGAATTTATAATTAAATATTTATGATATTTTGTTGTAGTAATTCCTATTGTCTGAGAAATAACGAGGATCGAAATGGATTTTTAATTTTAATTCAAGCATCGAGATGACTAATCACTCCGTCTTGATTTAAATGACCAATTTTGTTCGATTTCTTATGTCATAATACAAAAGGTCTTGTTGACTCTTTCAATTTTAATTTTTAGGTGGCGTTTGTTTGAAGTTTTGGAGTCCTGAGTTTTATAACTCGGCAAAATAACATTGCTCTTTCCTTAATCAGAGATTTTGGGATCGAGTCCTGTATTTAAAAAATTAATGAAACACGAATCCAAACATAATTGAGCTACAATACGAACATCAAACATCTAGTAAGAACAAGAAAAACTCAGCAAAGAAGGAAAAAGTTGTCTTTATGTTAAAAGAAAACGTTGGCTCAAACAAGCACTTTTCTATCAAGATGATTTGCCATTAATAAATCATAATTATATACTTCCTTGGTCACTTTTACATGTCTATTATTCTAAGAATTTTATTTTATTTTTAATTGTCACTTTTAACACATCAAGAGAATATAATTTCCTTTTTCATGTTATCCACAACATTAATTACTCATTTTAAATTATTTTTCTCAAAATCATTAAAAATATGCATCAATTAATATGAATATAATGATAAATTATGTATTTTATTCATTATTTTTTAAGGAACGTGAAAAGTCAAAACGTAATAAGTAAAAACGAACGGAGGAATACATATACTAAACAAGAACTAGTAATCACACGCTAAATGGGAGCTTATTGCCGTCTAGAAAGTGTACAACAATCAACATTCGGTCAAAGTATGCATTTCACACTGTGAGTTAACCTAAGTATAGTATTTTTGATAGTAGGAAGTTTGGATGCTTTTCAAGAATCAAAGTTATAGGTATAATGAAATTGTATGAATTTTTTAATAAGAGCACATGGGGAAAGTTTTGACTAAGAACTTAGATTCTAACAAATGATAATACATATTTAGAATAAACGGTGGACCAACTCATATACGTGTATAAAAATAAGTAGGCGTTTGGACATAGGAATTGTAAAATTCAAAAAAAAATGGTGAAATATTTTTTGAAGTGAAAATAGTATTTGAAATTTAAAGTTGTGTTTGGATATAAGTTTTAGTTTGGGTTGTTTTTGAAGTTTTGTGAGTGATCTGAGTGATTTTGTTTTTTTGAAAAATAGCTTTTTTGTATTTTTAAAATTTTCAAAAATTTCCAAAATGCATCTCCAAGTGAAAATTGGAAATTTTATGAACAAACGCTAAATTTGAAAAAAAAATTATTTTTTTTTGAAAAATCTTCCATCAAATTTTATGTCCAAACGGGCACTAAGTATAACATAGACTATAAATATGTCAATTACTCTCTCCGGTTCACAATAAGTGATCAATTTACTTTTTTGTTTTGGTCCAAAATAAGTGTCTATTTATATAATCAAGAAAGAATTCAATTTGTTTTTATAAAATTGCTCTTATGTACATATCCCTAAAAGTTTTCTTACTTCTCATATTAAATATTTAATTAAAGGTAGTTTAGTCATACTAGGTATTTTTATATAGAATTTAGTAATTTCTTAATGGGCGTGCTAAAAAAAAATTGGTCACTTATTGTGGATAGGAGAGAGTATATAAATGGACACTTATTTTGAGCCAAAATAAAAAGTAAATTAGTAATTTATTGTAAATCGGAGAAAATATTTTAAAAGAAAAAGTAATTGAGGTGTAATTCCTAGCTTTGGAATTGATGTTTCTGGTTTTATACATATGATTGTGAATTGTCACCTCACTCATTTAGCCCGAGGTACGTAAAAATAAGGAGCTATATATGCTTTATTTCTACATTAATTGTGTTTCAAATGAGCATTGGATTTGATGAGTCTATTTTATTGCCTCATTGCCCTTTGACTTGCATTGGAATAGCCATGCATTGTACTGCTTAATTGGGACAACAAGAAAGAAACGGGGAACCCAATTGGCGTGTGTGTGGGGGGGGGGGGG
>ML245951.1:0-30000 GCA_005239495.1 Nicotiana undulata | reverse complement strand
ACATTAATTAATAATAAAATTAATCATATTAACTTTTACTATCTTTTCAATTTGTTCATTAAAAATATAACACATCTTTCGAGACTCCTTACTCCAAGGGTAACTTTGAAAAAATAATAATTTCTTCTTGATATCTTAAAAATCAAATATTGTGGACCACAAAAAAAGACAACAAAAATCAATTAAAATAGATTGTCGGAGTATTTTGAGGGTGTTTGGATTGCTTTTAAGCTGGTCAAATCAACTTTTAAGCTATTTTTAACTTTTTTCATTATTTGGCAAAATCAGAAAGTGCTTAAAATAAGTTAAAAACAGCTTAAAACAATCCAAAAGCAAAAAGCTGGGCAATCCCAACTTACTGCTTTTTGACTTAAAAATTATTTCTGCTGAAAAATACTTTTTTTTAAGCCAATCCAAACGGACTCTATATCTCGTTATCCAACTTCTCTATGATAATAAGAACAAAAGATACAACAAGCCAAAATTCCTAAACTAAGTACTATACATAATTTTTCTAAGATTGCCTTTTGATTAAAATCTAATTTGAAGGCAATATCTTAATAAAAAATTAGGTAATTCAGTAAGCATAAAGATGAAAAAAATGAAGGAAATGTCAATTAAAGAATTAATGGAAATAAAAAAAACAAAAGCAATTTGGTTTATCTAGTCATAAAGTCACTACTAGTTAAACCTCAAAAATTAGCATAATGCTCAGAGATTACCAAACCCAACTCTCCAATTCTGTGGGTGCTGACTGCTGATTGAGTAAATAATATTACAATATTAAGTTCTTTTTGTTCATATCATTTAGTAGTATCTAAACAAACAAGTTTTTTTTTTTATCTTTTAATTCTAATCTCCAAAAATTTAGGCTTTTTCTTTGTTGGCTAAAGTGAAAAGTTATTAATTATATAATTAACTGAACTACTCAATGTCCACCACTAACATAAAATTATATGCATGTATCATCCCTGACGTATTGCATCCATAAAGCTATACAATTAAGGATTAGCACAAAGATTAATTAAGCTTAAACTTTCATTGTCTTTGGAACATTACACTATTCAGAACCAAAATGGCTTTAATCAGCTTTTACTCTCAAGAAAATGTTGGCACTAAGTCATTAACATAGCGACGGATCCAGAATTTTAGTTATCATATAGGTACAGCTCAATCGAATTCAGTAATTCTGGGTCAAACTTTGTATCTTCTTAAAAATTAATTTATTATGTATCGGTTATTAATTTAAAATTCAATAACTTAAAAGTATTAAAATCTCAAACTCAGAAAATTTAAATTCTGGCTCCTATGGTTCTAACTTCTATTTTAAGAGAATCTAATTTAACTTGTTTTTGGCACATCTATATAGGATTTGACACCAAAACCCTGGGAGGTCATTCAGTTGGAAAACAAGTTAACGCATAATTAATTATTTCAAAATTAGTTATTTCGTGATTAATTATCACATCTTTCCATATGGATAAAAAACACAGTAATCCTGGGATAATTAATTCCGAGATTAGTTATATAACGATTTTATCTCAATCAAACGTAAGATAAACTCATCTTAATAACTACGGGACTAATTATCCTTTATGCCACGTACCAAATGAGCCTGAGTTCTGTCAAACTTATGGTTGAATCTGCCGCTACATTGACATCACTGTTTAAGACTAGATCTTTGTGCCAAATCAAGGGATCAATGAAAAATACTGATTTGTTTTAACTAAACCATGATTTTCCCTATCATCGTGGGTATATCCTGGAATAGCTGTTTTGAGTTATAAGAGGAATCAGTTTAGTGGATTGAGCTGTCACTAAATTATTTTTCTCTATGATAAGACTTGGTGTTAGGTTCACTTGAATATAATGCCATGGCCAATTAAAAAGGTTTTTATTTATTTATAAAGAAAGTCAGCCCACAAAAATGAGAAAAAGAAAAGGCAAATTAATAGATAAGAACCAAAAAAAAAAACATTTATTCACTTTATCTTGATCAGTTCCATAAGAGGGCCAGGTTTTAAAGCAAATTTCCTTTCCTTTGTGGATGCAAGTGTTTGTGCAACTATCACCTCATGATTTGCAGACTAATATTTACGTGATTTGGGCTCGTTTGGTACCAGAAATAAGAAATAATCAATTTTAAAATAAAATTAAGATGAGTTTATTCTATATTTGGTGAGGATAAAATCGTGGTATAACTAATCTCGGGATTGTATTTTTTTTTAATCCCTATAGAAGGGTGAGTTAACTAATCTCGGGATAATTAATTTCGAGATAATTAATCACGGGATAACTTGTTTCCCAACCAAACGACTCTTAACGTGCAACTACTGCCTCAGGACATAAAATCTTTTGTTTTTTTCAAAGTAAAATTTGCATATTTAAAAATAACGTAAGAAGTACAATAAATCACAACAATTAATAATTTAAAATATTTAAAAGGCAAATAATAAAATCGTGATAAAATAAAAACTTGTTTTACTTTCAAAAAGCAAGATAATGTCACATAAATTGGTACGAAGGGAGTTAAATAGTATTGGTTGTTACTGCCCAAATTGACTTCCAAAAAGTTATATAATGACTTATTTCGAAGTTTTCATGATGTTTTAGTATATGCTTGAGCTCAACGTCCCACATGCAAGTTAATCATCAAACTCCTTTAGTTGATTTGGCTTTTCCTTTTGTAAGTTGTAACTAATCTTTTGTATGACTTTAATTAGTTTGGAGATATGACCATTGAACTAATTTTGGAAGACTTTTCGTGGTAAAGCAAAGAGTTAATACCTTCAAACCCATCTAAACTATATCATTTTTATCAGTTTTCTACTTAAACAATCGAGTGTCCCCGAAAACCCCATGAACTATATCCCCTTCATATAAAAATCCCCCCGTCGGTTATGTTGTAGTAAGTATGATACACATTCTTTTTACATTATAAAACATGCCACGTGGGTAAATAATCTAATTAATCCTAAAATCAACTTAATTAGCCTAAGATTAATTAATTACTCTTAGTAAAAAAAAGAGTGGGTACACGTTAATATCAGTAAAATGGGTCATTTTACCCTAACTCTTTTACTCGTTCCCATCAGAGAGGGAGACTCTCATCGAAAACTTCCTCATCTCCTCTCTTTGATATCTTCCTCCGATTTCTCTTCAAAAACACTCGTTGCTACTATCGATTCTTCTTTAAAACTAGTCGCTGCTATGTCGAATTGAGAACAAACGTGAAGTTTTGCTGGTGAATCAGAACAAAATTAGGGCTTAGGGTTTTGCTGATGAAAAAGGGACCTCCGATTCTTTGAAGAATCTGAAGATTTACAAATATAATTGCTTCAATACAGGTTTTATTCTTTATTCACTATTAATTTTGTTGCGAAATTATGATATGGATACTGTGATTTAGTTCAAAAGTGGCAAAAAAAATTGGGATGTTTTGTTGAGGTGTTACATTTTCCTGCTTGTCGATGTTTGTTTGTCAAATAAATAATTCCATGCGTGCTTAGTGACTGATTTCGGGTCTTTCTATGTTACATTAATTAGCCATATTATATCACATAAAATGTGATGATTTGAAAGATGATTATCCCATAATACTTGCATCCAAAAAAATGTCTTCCTGGGTTAGCATTTGTCGTTGATGTACTCAAAGAAGCAGGCTGCCCACAATCACAAAACACATTAAACCTCATGACTCTTCTACAATGGGTGTTCTTCTTTCAAATTAATTTGGTTAACAATGAAGGATGGATAAAATGCGAAAGATAAAATATAAACTCAATAAACAGAGAGAGAATTTCAAATGGATTAAGATAAAAAGAGATAAAAAGGGTGAAGAAAGGTGAAGAAATGGAGAAGAAAAGTAAATAATGGAGAAGATGGTGTAATTTAAAGAAAAAGGGATAAAATATAATTTTTTTAAAGAAATGAGCTAATTTGCCGTTATTCATGCTGTCAGGTGGGCCCCAAATTATGCTAATTTTCAACCTTCACGCGCTTTTGAGGAACTGATTTCAAACACTGTGCCACATAAGCTACCGGGGAGGGGGGGAGGGGAGGGGTTTATACGAAGGGGGATATAGTTCAGGGTGTTTTCGGGGACACTCGATAGTTTAGGTAGAAAACTAACAAAAATATGGTTTTCATGTTCGAACTTGACCATTTGATGGAGAGTAGAGGGCACATCTCCCGCGGCATGGATCCATGGTCTTCCTAGGAGAAAGTTATATGAAGTATCCATGTTCAGAACATGGAATGTTACTTCAAAATCCACGGGGCCAATAGTTAGAATCAAGTCAATTTTCCCTATCGTATCCCGCTTGACACTATCAAAAGCGCGTACAGAGACATTGTTTGGTCTAATCCTTTCTGCCCCGATTTCCGTCCTCTATAGCGTTAAGAGAGGGTAAATGTTGACTCCGGACGCACCGTCTAGCATAACCTTCTTCACATAATAACCTTCACACTTGACAGTCAGATGAAGGGCTTTGTTGTGGGCGGCTCCTTCTGGAGGCAAGTCATTTCGGCTGAAGGAGATCCGGTTGACTGCAAAAAATCACTCAACCATTCTTTCCAATTGTTCGATTGAAGTTTCAACCGGAACATGCGCCTCATTCAATGTCTTTAGAATCACCTTCTTTTGTTCATTTGAGCTCATCAACAAGGGAAAAAGTGAAACCTGGGAATGAGTCTTTCTAAGTTGATCAATTATAGCATACTACAAAGTTTTTGTCTTCCGGAAAAACTCCTCCGCTTCTTCAGCACTCACTAGCTTCTTGAGTGAAAATCGCTTCTCCTTGTTTAGCTTTGTTTTGTTCAATTCGTCTGGGTTGTGATACTTCCTAGATTGGTTTATTTCATTTACTTCTCCCATAACTTCCTTTCCTTTGTACGTGACCACTGTCTTGTTGTAGTTCCAAGGGACGGCAGTGGGGTCTCTCATGGGATTTTGCGGTGCGCGGCTAATGATCAAAGGCTCATCCAGCCTGAGTGGAATTATTGGCTTCCGTGCCACGTAAGTCCCTTTTGATACATATATTTTTGGCATATTCAGCGTGGTTTTCCTCTGTTCAAATCTCTTGGGAGGGCTTAACATGAGTTGTCCCTTCCTGGGGGCTCTAGGAGCGTAGATGATGGCCTCTTTAGCAGGTGTTGCCCCTATCTTTGTTTCCCCGGCCTTTTCTGCATTTTGGAGAGTGAAATTTATCTTCTTCTCATCTGTGGCTTGTTTTGCCACCGTTTTGGGTTTCTTTTCTGAGTCGGCGATGGAAATGAGAGCTTTTAATGTTGGGTCGAATTCTTTGTCCTCACAGATCATCCCGATGACCGACCTGTTGTTGTGAGCCGGTAATGGGTTGTTAGTTACATTAGGGACTTCCTCTTCCCTCAACACTACCCGCTTCTGCTCTATCAGATTCTTAGTTGCTCTCTTAAATCTTCAGTGTCATGCCCTTTTGCCCCTGAGTGATAGGCGCACCTGGTACCTGGCCGGTAGGATGGAGATTCTGGATTCTGTCTGTTTGGAGGTACATGCTGCAATAGACCCATTTGGACTAACTTCGGGAACAGGCTGGAGTAAGACTCACCAATAGGGGTGAAGTCATTTTTCCTGGGTGGTTCACATGGGCGTGTGTTATATTGGTAATTGTTCTAAGGTGGACGGGGATTATACGGAGCTTGGCGAGGATGGTTATTTTTTAGAGGTGGAGCTTTGTTTTGGTTGTAATGTTGTTGTGTCCATGTGTATGGTTGGGCGTTCATTACCGCATAGGGAGGCGAAACCATAACATATGCGGCATCCTGGTAGGGGTAGTAATGTCGTGGGGTCCTGGAAGATGGACAAGAATAATGTCGGGGTCGATGAGAGTTTCTCAAGCTTGAAGCCATCATGGCTCCTTCTTCTTTTTTTCTTCCGGCATGCTAAACCTCCCGAGCCGTTTTGGATGGCTTGGGAAGTGGATCTTAAAGCGGATTGACTTATGATGCGGCCTGTTTTCAGGCCGTTTTCTACCATTTCTCCAATTTTATGGCCTCCGCGAACGGTTTGCCCATGGCAGATATCATGTTTTGGAAGTAATCGGCCTCTTGGGGCTGTAAGAATACATTGACCATCTCAGCCTCATCCATCGGTGGTTTTATCCTGGCTGCTTGTTCACGCCATTTTATAATGCATTCCCGGAAACTTTCCTAAGCTTTCTTTTTGAGGTTGCAGGGAAATCCTGTCCGGGGCTATATCAACATTGTATTGGAATTGCCTTACAAAATCCTGGGCCAGGTCGTCATATATATGCTAATGGGAGATGTCCTGGTCCATATACCACTCAGAAGCAATTCCGGTGAGGCTCTCTCTGAAATAGGCCATTAATAACTCCTCTTTTCCACCAGCACCCCTCAACTGGTTACAATATCGCTTTAAATGGGCGATCGGGTATCCATGCCCGTCATATCTTTTGAATTTTGGCATTTTAAATCCAAAGGGTAAATGCACGTGAGGGAACATGCACAGATCATCATATGAGACGCTCTTTTGGCCACTCAGGCCCTGCACATTCTTGAGGCTTTGCTGGATGCTTTTCATCTTTCGTGCTATCTCTTCTTGTTCAGGATTCCTCAGGGATCTTTCATGTTCTATAAGAGACTGATATTGTGGGTGCTGAGGATAGGAGTTTGGGGTAACGCGAGCGGTGTCAATTGAAATTGGGGTGCTTGGAAAGTGAAAGTTGATGGTTCAAAGCATTGTCAAGGCAATGTTAGTTGTGCCATAGTAGAGGCTGGTGGTGCTGTGAACACTTTAGATGTTATTCCTGAAAACGGTGCCTTGGGAAGAACCTCATAAGGCATACCCGTGAAGTTGGCTGGCATGGTGGGGTACCCAAACGGGATGAATAGGTTGGTTACTAGGATAGGGACAATGGCAGTTCCTCCCGTCTTGGGGATCAATTCAGGGAATCCATGGATATTACTGGGTGGTTCTGTCGTTGGACCATGCGTCTCACATTTCTAGCATACGACATTGTGGCCTTCTATTTTCCTCAACAGTTGCTGACTCTGGCTGCGGGATAGTCGATGTCGGGCTATCTTCGGGCTCAATGATGGGTAGATGACTTTCTGAGGCCTCGACGATACTTCCTTTAGATCTCGTGCAGTAAAGGTATGAAGCCAGATTACCACAAAAACCAACCACCTAAAAAATAGAACCTGTTCTCAAAGCATAAACAACAACCTTGTTAGTTTGAGATATTTAACACATTGGAAATCGCATATTGGGGATGCAGTGCACCTAAACAGTTAAACGTTTTCTAAATATTTTGCAACAGTTGTGTGTTTCATCCCAGCTTTGTGATCTCCCCTTTTACTTTCTTAATTTCCTTCTTTAATTTCATGACTATGATCGAATCCTACGTGGATTGCCTACTTATTATGATGCCGCATGAATAAGATCATTACGTAGTTCAGGGAATAAGTATGGAAACCCACACACATTTTTCATTTCATTAACAAAGATATTACATTTTTTTTGGTTTTCTATTACAAGGAATTAAAGTGATGACGACTATAAAGGAAAACAATACAGACTCAAAATAAACAACGACACAACTTTGAAAAAAATTCGGAAAAAGTAAAGTACAGATTTGAGAAAAAAGAAACAAAGATTGAAAACTAAAAAGTACATAAGAGCCTCTATAGGTCTTCTGGGAGCATGCGGGGCATTAGCTAGTCTTTGCACGGGCCTTCGTGCAATATCTTCCAGAAGGCGGTCTAAGGCATCCATTAATTGGTGAACGAAGGTCATCATGGAAGCAAAAAACATGGACTTAGTCATGTTTTCACACTTGTGACATTTCATCACGACATAGTCAGCTATCTCCTTAATCCTTGTTATGATAACTCCTTTTTCTTGAAGCTGACGCCCGTGTTGTGCCCGGGATTCCAACAGTTGTGCACTTGTATTGTTTTGATCTTGTAGTTGTTGCACGCTTTCTTACGTAGCAATGCTCTTTTTCTGTCTTGAAATCTTTTGTTTGCTGGATCATTTCATTCTCAAGGGCAAATAGCTTTTTCTTTATAACTGTTATTTCTTTGTCGTATTTCTGCTTCAAACGGTGGGCATGTTCTTCTGATCCTTTGGCCAATTTTGTTTGAGCATCTAACAAATCTTTTTCGGTCATTATCAAATCAGCTGCATAGTCGTGTACGTTCATCCTTAAGTTGTTGATGATTTTTTCATCTCTCTCACTCCTTACAGGCATTTCGACGGCTATCCTCATGTCTCGGAGTTGGGCTCGGAGCGCTTCGTTCTCTCGGGTCAATTTTCTCTTTTCACCTTCGGCCACCTGTGCCTGTAAGTCATTGTCAAATGCAAGGTTCCTCAACTTTTCCTCCAAGGCATGGATAATGGCTTGATATTTCTTTTCCTTTTCTCCCCAGGCCAACCGTTCTTGGACTTTGTCGTCAAAAGCTTGAATATGAGGTCTTTTGGCATGCCTTTCCGGCTCGGTCTCCTCATTAATGCAATTCCTTCTTTAGAACCATGTGACATAGCCCGAATCTACTTCACCTTTTGCAAGATCAGGCACTTGGGTGTCCTCTTTCAAGTACGGCAACCGTTCCAAATTTGTTGGATTAAAGCCTCGGGAAGTGGGGCTTCGGGGTGTAGCTCAATAACTTGGACACTCAAATATTCATCCTACTGCATCACTTGATATCTTCGCAATTGTCTTAGAACCCTTTGCGGTTCATATGGTTGGACATTTATCAAGCCCATCAATAGCAAATAATTCTTTGTGGTTGTCATATATATGACTTCCCTCACCGGGAGCATTCTAAAGTCCACTCAATCTGGTTCGCCTTTAAAGTTCTCAAGTGAGCGATCCAAGCTTCAACCCCTTCTGGAGAGTTGTAACCTTTTACTCTCTCTTCATAGCTCTCGATGAAGTTGCTCTTGCTTGGGTCGTAGATCATAAATTTCGGATGATGGCGAAGATGTTCAATTAGCCACATTTGTAGACGGATATTGCAACCTTCAAAGAATGTCGCAACAGACATACACCGTGTCAATGCCCGATAGATATCCGACAATATAAGTGGAGAAAGTGTGTGATCTTTCTTGGCAGTTAAGACTTGCGTAATTCTAGCCATACGTATATCAATCATCCCTTTTCATTTGGGAAGACCATGACGCCCAGAAATGCCACTATGAAAGAAAAGCGGCGATGAATTTTCCAAGTATATTTGCTTTGCTTGTTGTGCAACCCCTTTTCATGCGTTTCAAACCCATTTGGGTGCCCATACTTGGAGTACAGGAAGTAGAATGAGCAACAGCCCTCGTTTACACGGTTCTTTCTTATTTTCTTACTGATGTTCATGATATCAAAGAAACGGCGAACATAAAGAGGCCTCGGGAATATAAGCTGCTGATTTCCTAAGTCCCGGCTGAAACCCGTATACCCAGCTATTTCCTTCAAGGTGGGAGTGAGCTCGAAGTCCGAGAAATGAAAGACATTATGGACGGGATCCCAAAAATTCACTAAAGCCTTGATTAGATCATTCTGGGGCTTGACTTTCATAATGTCCGTGAGAGCACCCAGATGTTCAACTACCTAGACTTGACCCTTTTATCCAAATCATACCACCACATTTGAAGTTGCAGTGGAGCTTGCTCTACGGCATTTAATGGCGGGTTCTGGATGGTATTCATTCTGTACCTATGCACGGTTAGGATTAGAGTTGACTCTATTTTGAAAGACACACCAACAGACTCTTTTTGCAAAAAATAGTTTTCAATTTTTAAAGAGAAATCGCTTGAAGGTGGCTATTTGTGCAGCATTGGCCAAAATGGTCATTTTTGCAATAGTGGCCACTTTCCACTTTCCAATAAAGTTTTGAGGCTATTTATGGGAAAAGTAATGCCTTATTGACAGACATGTCCGTTCTTAGCGAAAATAGCCCTTTGACAATTTAAAGGTATTCTAAGGCTATTCCGGCAATAAAGACGCAAGACTCAACCGAAGTTGGATCGGTTTTAATCTTTTGACCAGTGGACATACTTTTCATTATTTTGTTGGAAAAATTGGGATCGGTACCGACGAGGTTTGCATACGTATCTCACATCCGGTGTGAATCATACCCGCGTAGTTCGGTCAGTTTTTACATAATAAAAAAATTGATATTGACTCATTTCGAATTATATTTTATTTTTCTCTTTTAAAAAAAAAAGCTTTGGCAGAGTTTCGAGGCGTTTTCAAATACCGGGGTTTTCAGAACCGGGTGAATTCTCTGTCCTTCCTCACTCTTGGTTTTTCTGTTGATTTTCTTTCCTTAGCCGGTCAACAAACAAACTGAAACAAATAAATGCACACGTAGTAGGTAAGATGCATCAGGATGGTCTTTCATTTCGGGCACACCTGTCCTAGACAGACCCAACCCCTGTGTTGAGTCCCCTAAGTCAAATGCGCGTGATGCAAACAAACGTACCTACTAGGGATCCGGCATGATGCTATGTTATTCTAGGTTTAAACCTGGGGGGTGTTCTACACATGGCTTATCCAAGCGGACAACTTGAGCCGGGGTGGGAGCGACGTACCAGGAGTACGAAAGCCTACCCGGCCTAGTGGTTGATCCATCCTCGTTCTCTTTGGTATGACCTCTAACAGAAAAGTGGGCCACGCGTACGTGTGCACCATATTTATAGAAGACTCAGAAGGGAGACGTAAGAAGACAGTTTAATACAGTTCAAATCATGTCAAGGCGGTAAATGAGTGGAAATTAGCAACATTAGGCTCACAAATACAGTAATATCAACAATCAATAAAGCCAAGTAAAAAATCACATTAACAAGTTCGAATTCTTGAACCCTGAACCAGAGATTCTGGGTTCGATCCCCAGCAGAGTCGCCAGAGCTGTCACACCTCCTTTTTTCCCGAGGGGGATAAGGGAGTTTTTCCAATTTAAGTGACATTATTCGAATTGGGATTATTTTAATTAAGAGTTGCCATTTGAAATTATTTATTTACAGTGTTCCGAGTCACCATTTATTTTAAAATACCAAATCGAGGAAGTTTGACTCTGTTTAAAAGTCCGCGAAACCAGAAGACTGGGTAATGAATTTTGTTAACCCGGGAGAAGGTGTTAGGCATTCCCCAGTTCCGTGGTTTTAGCACGGTCACTTTTAATCAAACCTGGCTTAATTACTCATTTCAGAACCTATGTACATTTATCTTTCATTACTTTTACTCATTCGATTATTCGTAACTAAAGAATTATCTTAAAACGAGTTACGCGTACGTATACTCGTTCCGTTTGGCGCGTCAAAAATCAATTCACGCGTACATGTACACAATTCACAACACTTAATTTATTTAAGAAAAAGCTTGGCCAAAGTCACGCGAACGCGTAACTTGAATTTATTTGGAAAATCGTAATCACGTCACGCGAACATGTACACATTCACGATAGTAGTTTAAAACTACGCCTAAAAGCACTTCTACGAGTATTTAATTAAAGCACTTTATTGTTACTAAGAATATTTGACCACGATCACGTGAACGTGTACCTTGGTTTGTTTTTGACATCACAACCACGTCACGCGAACATGTACACATTCACGATAGTAGTTTAAAACTACGCCTAAAAGCACTTCTACGAGTATTTAATTAAAGCACTTTATTGTTACTAAGAATATTTGACTACGGTCACGTGAACGTGTACCTTGGTTTATTTTTGACATCACAATCATGTCACGCGTACATGTATATAATTGTAATAGTTAATTCGATTAGAAGTATAACTAAAGCTATAATCATGTTTATAAGCTACTTTCCTATGTTTTGAGACCAGATGTAAAGGCCCAATGCTACGTGAGATGTTTATTGAATTAATTGGGCAACTTATATATTAGCTGCTAAATGGGTCCTTAATAAAGAGGCTTTGGGCCTGATAACGGGTGTGTCCAAATGAACTCTGGCCCAATACGCATATTATCAATCATTTGACAAACTAAGGGAATTCAATCAAAGAGTATTTGCGCCTGGTGATTTATTTTCGTAATACCAGTCATTGAATCTTAGTGTGTACTCTTGCACTTTCTTTTTAAAACATGATGCTAAAAGAAACATGGAACGTGATCAAAATAAATCACAATCCAGTCCAATTCGATAATTTTTTACTGATTTCCTAAGTATTTTTGTTTCTTATGTTAAAACCATATTAAAGTGATAAGTTTAAAATTATTTGTGTATATAAAACTTTAGAGAATAAATATGCCTTTAGTCAAATTATCAACTTACTTTATTAGTAGAAACCTAAAATACAATTCTATAGGACCCAATTAGTTTGGGCCTAAAAAGGAACCAGGTCCACTGTCCCGTTTACTCAGAAACCCCGAATTTTCATAATCTGAATATTCTAAAACTACCAAATCGAAATTACTGTATTTAATTGCGTTAAATGATACAGTAAAATTAACTAACATATTACACTAGCACGCCATACAAGAGAAAATATAGAAAGAACTAAATTATTACAACTCATTAACTAAACAATGAGTTTAATTCCTTATACATGATGATGACAAATCTATATTACTACTCCTAACATATCTCTTTCAAAATACTATTTTTTTGCTTCTACTATTGTAGACAAATACGTGAATCTTCAGGATATGGCCCTTCTAACATGAACAAATACATGAAGCTCAAACAGATTTTGTGCAACCGTCAGAAAACTTTAAACATAAAATTAATATAACTTAAATGGAATAAACGTTTGTAACGACCCGACCAGTCATTTTGACCAATTTCACTTCGCTCGGTTGTTTAAGGGCATGAGTAGTTCCGTATGATGTGTTTTAACTTATGTGAATCATCGGTTTTGGTACTTCAGGTTATCCGGAATTGATTTGGGAGAATGGTCTCCGCTAGAAGCTCTAATATTTAAAAGGTTTGACCAAGTTTCTGACTTTTGAGTAAAAGAATTCGAATTTGGATTTTTATGGTTCGGTTAGCTTCGTTGGGTTATTTTTGATTTAGGAGTGTGTCCGAAATATATTTGGAGATCCGTGGTAGAATTAGGATTGAATTGGCGAAAGTTAGAAATTTGGTGATTTTGGTCGACAACGAAAAATTAGGTATCGGGGTTGGAATAGAATTCCGGAAGTTGGAGTAGGTTCGTAGTGTCATTTTTTACGTGTGTGCAAAATTTGAGGTCATTCGAACGTGGTTTGATAGGTTTCGACGTCGTTAGCGAATTTTGGAAGTTTAGTACTTCTTAGGCTTGAATACGAGGTTGAATTTGTGTTTTGGTGTTATTTTCGGAGTTCCAAAGGTTCGACTAAGTTCGGGCAATGATATATGACCTGTTGAAATTATTGGTTGAGGTCCTGAGGGCCTTGAGTGAGTTTCGAATAGGTTTGGGTTGTGTTACGCTCGTTTTTCTTATGTTTCGACGTCGTTTCTTCAAGCATAAGTTATATTATTTTGAACAAATGAGCTCCGATTTCTTTTTTTGATTGAAGCATTAGATCCATACCGTAATTATGGACCCGTAATAAAAAAAGAATCGTCGAATTTGGACATCGTATGAGGATTTTATGGTCATTTTACTAAGAATTAGGTTGCCTGATTTTTAGATTAATTATGAAATTGCCACTGACGGTGTATTTAAAAATCCGTCGTATTTGCAAATATGGAAACCAACATATCTCCTTCATTATAAGGTCAAATTGAGTGATTCAAAAGTCTAACTTGACTAAAATTTCACAAGGAATCCATTGGAGGCATAAAAAGTGAGTTTTGGGATCGTTTGACATGAGAAACGAGGCAGAATAGCTGGCAAAAAAATATATAAAACTAGGTTTGTTCATTCGGTCATATTTTGTGTTGGAGAGCTCGGATTTGGGCGATTTTTACCATATGAATTAAGTTAAGTGTTATCTACTCGGTTTTGATTATATTTCACGAATCCATCTTTATTTTTTTGGATTTGATTGTTGATTTCAAAGTGAAATTAAGGGAGTTAGGGCTTAAGTTTTGGAGGGTTTTAAGTGAGAATTTGAGGGACCAAACGGAGTCCGATTTTGATAAATTTTATATGGTTAAACTCGGGAGAGGACGAGGGTTTTGATTCTTACATTTTTGAATGAATTAGAGACATGGGCCCGGGGCCAGGTTTTGGCCGATTTCGGATTTTTGGCATATTTTGTATTTTTTTATTGTGAAATTCGATTCGTTAGCCCATGTTGATGGTATTAATCTGATTATGGTTAGATTCAGAGCTTTTGCAGAATGAGTCCAGAGATGAGGGAATCCCATAGTAGGATTTTATGCTCTTAAGGTAAGTAACAGTTTTAACTCTAGCTTTGAGGGTATAAACCCGGAGAATTTGATATCATGTGACTATTTGGAGGTGATACCCACGCTAGGTGACAGGCGTGTAGGTGTATACTTCGAGGGATGGAGACTTGGTCCGTCCCGTGAGGCCTCGTGGCCATCATCTATGTTTACGTAGTTACCTGTTTCTGAACTTGTCTGCCTTCATGTTAAAGATCATTCTTAGACTTTATTCATGCTCACATTATTTGTACTCAATAAGTATCCCGCCTAACCTCAAAAAGGTAGTGACAAGAGTTCGACTTTGACAATTATTAGAGGTCAAATTATTATAATCAAGTGTAACGCTAAGCATGGATGTCATAATTTATAAACAAATAACGATAGGGAAGAACAATTTCTTTCATAATTACAAATTTTTTAATCTCCGTCATTTCGATTGACAACTTAGAATTTTAAGCCAGTAAACAGTTCAATTGACAGAAAGTACTCAGCAAATATCATGCGCAAGTAATGCCGAGGGTCGAACGACTCGAACCAACAATAATAAAATGTGCACTACCGAAGGGTCGAACGGCTCGAACCATAGATGCATCTATTACCCTCGCTCGCGAATCGTACATGCGACGCGGTCAATATAAATAATAGAGTTACCTCGCTCACGAATCATACATGTGACGCAAGTACCCATATATATACACACATTCAAACAGTAAATCCATACTTTATCGGGAAAATAATTTTCCAAAGAAAAGTGATAAAATTCTCTTTTAATGGTCAAGAAGAAGGTATTTAGCCATTTTCTAGAATTTCATTTACCAAGTTCGATATAATTTAACATCTTTGATTTCATCAATAATATTACAAGTACGGCAAGTAAAGCATGTTGTGGGTCCTAGGCTACCCGAACATAAGCATAATAGTAGCTACGCACGGACTCCCGTCACCTCGTGCGTATGTAGCCCCCATAAATAGTAGCACATATTTAATTATTTCACCTATGGAGACAATTCCCTCTTACAAGGTTAGAAAGGAGACTTACCTCACTCTGAAGTTTCATAACCGGCTTCCAAGCCCTTCCGACGACTCAAATTGATGCACACCGCCCCAAAACTATCAAAATACCGGGCAAACCAATGAAAATATACTCTAGTACTTATAACAATTCAATTTATATAAATTCCCAACTCCGCTCGGAAAGTTGACAAAATTTCCCTCGGCCCCACGTGCCCGAATTCCAAAATTTCCCAAGGATAAACTTTTCCCATAACCTCACAAACTCAAATATAAAATCTTCTCTCAATTTCATGCCTAAATTCGTGGTAAAAATCTATAAATACAAATTCTAGGTCTTTCTACCAAAACTCCAAGTATTCACTAATTTTTCATGAATTTCCATGTTAAAAAATATATATAATCCAAGTATTTAACTTGAAATAGGTGGGAATCACATACCTTGACGTATATGATGAAGATGGAGCTCCAAAATCTCCCCTAGGTAGTCTCCCATGGAGGAAATGATATGAAATGAGCCTAACCCATTTTTTGCAACTTATACACTGCCAAACAAGTCTATTTCGCGTTCGCGAAGAACAAAGTTCTCGAAAAGCAATTCCAAACTCTTTTCAGACAGACTCTTGTAGAACGATCATAACGTTTTGCACAAAACTCCAATGACAAATGGTTTAATGTTCTGAAAATAAGACTCCAATATCTACAACTTTTATGTTTTGGTCATCTCCCAATTCCTTATAAATTTCTTGATATAAGCTGCCAAAGTCAGCCTTGTGCAACCCAAATATCTTCTTTATCTTCTCGGATACCCTGTAGTGTACCCACCATAAATCTTTGTACATAAATCCAAATGCTAAATGGTTTAATTTTCTAGAAACTAGACACAAAGTTCTACAACTTTTATTTTTATATCATCTCAAAATTCCTTATAGATGGTTAGATATGAGCCTCCGAAGTCAAACCCGCGCAACAGAGAATTTTCTTCTTCGCGAACGAGCGACACACTTGACGAACGCGAAGAACAAAGTCCCTGAAGCCAAATCCTTCATCGCGAACGAGAGGGGATCCCCGCGAACGTGAAGAACAACACCAGACACCATCATCAGCCATTTCAAAACAGCCCGAAATGATCCGAAACCACGCGGAAACACACCCGAGGCCTCCGGGACCCCGTGCAATCACACGACCCAGTCTCACTACATCCCACGGACCTGCTCGAAGCCTCAAATCACATCAAACAACGCCGAAACCATGAATCGTACTCCAATTCAAGCTTAATGAACTTTAAAATTTCCAACTTCTGCATTCGATGTCGAAACCTATCAAATCACGTTCGATTGACCTCAAATTCTGCACACAAGTCGTATTCAACATTACGAACCTACTCCAAATTCCGGAATCGGGATCCGACCCCGATATCAAATTTTCACTTTCGGTCAAACTCCTAAAAAAACTTCAAATTTCTGACTTTAGCCAAATGACTCCAAAATGACCTACGGACCTCCGAATTCACTTCCAATCATGGTCCTAACACCGAAATCACCATACAGAGCTATTCCCAGAATCGGAATCCCAAACGGACATCAATATCACAGAAATGCACTTCAACCCAGACTTATGAAATTTCTTCTAAAATGTCGACTTCCACAATATCCGCTGAAATGCTCCCAGGTCATTCGAAACCCGATCTGAATGTAAGTCCAAGTACGAAATCATCATGCAAACCTATTGGAACCTTCAAATCTTGATTCTGAGGTCGTTTACTCAAAAATCCAATCTTAGTCAATTCTTCCCACTTAAGGCTTCCGAAATGAGAATTTTCTTTCCAAATTAACTATAAACTTACCGATATTCGATTCCGACCACACCTACAAGTCATAATACCTGAAATGAAGCTTCTCATGGCCTCAAACCGCTGAACGATGCGCTAGATCTCAAAACGACCGGTCGGGTCGTTGATGTGGGTTGTGTCCCCTTATTTGTTGATGATGGTGAGGCTAGTGAGGTACATGATTGAGTGAGACCGAGGGCTTGGTTGTGAGAGTATTAATACCATAGCGCGTGAGTTGTCCGCGTAGCACGTGAGTTGACCATGCGGGTCTAGGTATTGATACCATAGCGCGTAAGTTATCCGCGGAGCACGTGAGTTGACCGTGCAGATCCAGGTATTGATATGATGGCATGTGAGTTGTCTGTACTTAGCGCTTGGGCTTTGGGAGCCACTCCGGAGTCTGTACATTCCCCTAGTGAGCGCATAGTGTTGAGTGTATTGCGTGTTGAGTGTTGGGTACGAATGTTGAGTGATGGAGTGACATTGATGCGAGGTTGCATTTAATTTTGTTATTGTTGCATTTATCTGTTAAATTTCTTTGTAGCATTTACTGAGTTATGAAATTTACCTGTTTATTCATGTTTATTGTAATTTATGAAAATAAATAATTGAATTGTTTTGATTAGCTCGTCACTACTGCTCAGTTCCTTAGTTATTTCTGTTACTACTGAGTTAGTTGTACTCATACTACACCCTGCACATTATGTGCAGATCCAGGTGAGTTAGAGCGCAGTGATCGTTGATTTCAGGCCGACTATTTGTGGAGATTGCAAGGTAGCTGCCAGCGTCCGAAGGACCTTGTTACTCCTTTATCATTTATTCTTTTGGACTGTATTGACAATTAGACAGTTTAGATATTTTAGTTCATAGTTTTAGACGCTCATGACTTAGTGACACCCCAATGTTTGGGACTCATTTTCGTATTTTTCTATATTATATTTAGAGTTGATTTAGTTTATGAAAAAATTAAATGTTGAAATGTTTTATTAATTTCTTATAATCGGTTTAGTAGTAATATTTTGTGAAGTATGCTTGCCTTGTAACACGTTAGGCGCCATCACGACCGTGGTTAGATTTTGGGTCGTGACAAGTGACCAACTTTATACGGATTTGCACATAAGTTCAAACTAAACAAATTTCAATCAACATGTTGCATGTAGTAATTTAACTCATATCCAAGACTGCATTCAAACAAACTTGACAAACACCAAAATAATAGTCATGATATTGAAATAACAAAAACATCTTTAAACGAAAATTGAATTTTTACATTGTCAAGAGTAGTACCTTGATAGCAGCAAGAAATCAAAAGAAAGAGAGAAAATAAGTCTCTGGAGATTTGAGTAAAAGCAGCAACAAGAACACTAAGTAGAGAACCAAAAAGCTTCCAATTCAAACTTAAAAATCCCAGAAGAGTATGAAAATAGTAGGAATTGGAATAGAAAATAGTATGTATTTTGTTTTTTGTTTATGAAATGCCAAGGCTTATTTTTTAGAAGTTTTTGCTAAAAACGAAAATGAAGGGAAAAGACTCCAGACAGTGTAGACTCAGTGTAATTTTTTTAAGGAAATTTTTTTGTGTCCTTAATGGAAGAAAGTGAGTGTTCTTATATAGAGTAGGGATGCAAAAAGGGATAAGGATAAAGGTGCAAGAGAATCTGCTAGCATTCCCTAAAAATCAGGAAATGGGTATCTTCCCAAAACAGAAAATGGACAACTGTCCAATTTCTGGTACCTTCTTAAAAATAGACAAATGTATAATTTCTGGATATTTCAAACCCTAGCCTTATCCTTTCCTACTCAGATTGGGACAATTTTCCCTGTTCTAGAAACTTCCTACAAGTTACTGAAAATTCTTTCAAGTTAAAACCCCAAATTAACCCTTCAAGGCTTTGAAATTGCCTCAGAACCAGACCTGGTTCTGGGCCTGAGTCGTGTGACTCTTGGTCTAAAGACCTTGGGCTCTCAAAACAACATTGAATTTGTGGGCATGTATCTCACAAACAGGCCCACTTTTGAGCCAGGTTAAATGGGTCAATCAGTGGAGGCCCAAATCCTAATACTAACACACAACTACCAAGCATGCATTTAACTAATTAATGGTATAATTAACCTAAATAATTCTATTTAATAAAATTAAACAAATAACGGATTAAACAAATAAAAACAATAACATTGAAAACAAACATAAAATTAAAATATAATAATAAAATAAAATAAAAATAGAAAAGAAACAAGGTATACCTAAATCAGACTGATTTTTGGCCAAAGAGTGGTCTAGTTGCTAAAAACCCTCATGCCAAGACATCCATATGGAATTTGAAATCCCTCATGGGAGATCTTGGCAAGAGGATTTTTAGACAAGCTAGGTAGATTAAAAAAAGAAAGATTTAAAAGGGGGCAGATCTAGGGTTTGGGGTGTTTCAGATCTGAAGCTAAGGATTTTGACGGGTTTTTTGGAGTGAGGGTGAAGAGGGGTACAATTTCATGTTTGAACGGAGAAGGGAAACAATTTCATCGAAATTCCGGCGGAGTCAGTGGTGTTAGCCGGAATCCGGTGACTTAGAGATAGGTCAAACTTAGCACAAAATGATTTCTCTTATCAAGAGCAATCTATTTCAGTTAGTTTTGACCCAAAACGAGCAACAAAAAAAACGGTTGAATCAAAAAGGGGTGAACTAGGATTTTGGGAAACTCAGATCTGAGATCCACCCGATTTGGTGGGGTTTTTTTTTGGGATCTATTGGTAGGATAGGGTTCTAGAGGGTGTGGGGTTATATGGTGGGGTTTTGGGTGAGTTTAGAGCATCGCCGCCGCCGTGGGCCATTTCCCGCGGCTGTGTAAGGCGACAACTAGGGTTTCTTGGGGTCTAGATCCAAGATCCACCAAATTTGGTGGGGGAGGGAGGGAGGGGGGGAGGGAGATCTGTTGGTATGGTGAATTTTGAGAGGTCCTGGGGATTGTATAGTGTGATTTTGGGTAGGTTTAGGGTGTCGCATCCACCGTGGGCGATTTTCGATGGGCGGCGACGGTGGGGGAGTTTAGTGGCGGCTAGGGTTTGGTTAGGTTGGGGGAAGATGGAGAGTGAGGGGGGTTCTGGAGGGGTTAGGGTGTTAGGACATTTATATATTAAATAGAGAGGGAGTTCCGAGCCATTGGATCCAAAAGGATCAACGACCAGGATTGCTCCTAGCTTAAACGGGGTCGTTTGGCTGGTAGTGGTTGGGATCGGACCAGGGGTGCTGGGCTTAGGCGATTTGGACTAGGTGCATTGATAGATTCTGGGTTGTTTTAAGTTGACCCAATTTGGCCAAAACCAGTGAAGCCCCCTTTCTTCTTTATTATTATTATTATATTTTTTTGTTTTTAAAAATCTAATTAAATTAATTAAAATCCTAAACTATATCCTAAATTAACCTAATTTGTAAAGTTAAACTAATTATCTATTTATATTATTTACATAATTATCCAATCCTATATTAACAAAAGAAAATTACTAACTTAACACTAATAACTAAAAATGTCAAAATGAACAATTTTTTTTTATTTTCCTTTTTACTAATGTGATAAAATTATGAAATTAGATGCTAGGTGCAATCAAAAACCTAACAATGCTATATGATGAAGATTTAAATATTTTTTGTTATTTTTCATGATTCCAAGAATGCTAAAATGCATGAAAATGCAAATAATTGCTAATAATTACCAAAAATCTAAAAAAATCTAAAAACAAATAAATTAAAAAGAATCTATTTACTAATTTTGTGGGAGTATTTTGGTTAGGTAAAAATTACATGCTCACAATAGTTATGTCAGGCTTAGGTTCAAAGTTAGGGATCTCAAAATTTGGATCATTGCTAGTTGGAAGTTGCCTTTGAATTGTAAGGGTTGGCATAAACACAAAGTTGCTAGTATTGACTGCTTTGACTTGGCTAGGGTGCTGATAAATGGAAGTCAACTTCAGTTGGGATATCTGCGGCAACTGGGGATATAGGTTGTTCATCAACCAAAGTTCTTTATTTTTTTCTGCTTTCCTCTTGTTTTGCCACCTATTGTTTGTTTCCATTAGAGTGATATTACCAACATACACAATTATATGTTAGAATAAGGCAGAATAAAATAGAAGCATAAATTCATTGTTCAAGATATAGATTACCACAATTATTACATGTCATTACTCTCCCTTTTCTGGATTGAGATCATTGCCCTTGCCTATTTGACTCATTTGTCTCTTTTGTTCTTTTTACTTTGGCCTGCCTGCCTGCCTTACAAATGTACTCAAGTCTAGTTGGGTCACTTTTAAGTTGCTCTAACTCATACCATTTGCAAGTGCATACATATTTATCGTTTTCCTAGCTTCAACAATATCTTTGAATGTCATTTACCTATCCAACTCTTTGTAGTCGGTCAATTTATCATTAATGCCTCTCTTATTTTGTTTAAAAAGTTTCTCTAGTATATCACAATCATAGTATGAAGAAACAACATATTCATTGTCGTCACAATTATCACTTTCATCACAATCAGTGACAACTTCAAGTTCATCAGGTTCATCATACTCATTGTGATGGATTATATTAGGTACATTAATACTTGGCTCACATTCCTCTACAGCAAATATGTTAATAACATTAAATTGGTTGTTCACAAAGTCCAATAAATTCCTAATGCCATAATCACCTTCTATTTCATAGTATGTACCAGAAGGACCATTAACTATCAGTTGTTAGACTCCTATATACCTCGGGTTAGAAACATATTCATCCACTAAATCATTATAGGAAAGGTGGTCAGAGTCAAAATCTTTCTTGATGTGCAGAAATTTTCTTGAGTATGCCACAAGCGGTTTCTTGGCCCACTCTCCACCATGATGAAAGACCAAATCCAGCAGGATCATTTTTAGTAAACTGCAGGATAAAGAATATACATATTAGAACCATTCAACATAAACAAACAAAGACTAATGGAGGCTGAATAAAATGGAATAATAGAAGGTACAGAGATATAGGCAGCTACGCATAAAGGCATAATAAAGTAGAATCAGCCACACATTGAATAAGTCAGTCAACATTAATAAACTAATAGATGCAGCCATGGATACGGGAGACCATACATTAAAGTATTAAAGTGGCAAGGGAATAAAGTGTCCCCAGCCCCATCCTCCAATAAACAACGCAGAAAAGAACAAATGAATGCCAATACAAAAATTCTGATTCACTTATTTTCTAAAAAAAATCGAAGGAAGTTGGGTCCACAAAATATTAAAATTAAAACCCTAGACCACCAAATGACTTTTCAATACCAGATGAGGCACATGCAAACAAAAAGAACAAAATTAGGGTATAATAATGTAAAATCACATGCAAGTGAATACAAAAGCAAAGCACACCCCTACCATCTTGAAATTATCTACAAAGAAAGGGAGAAGTGAAAACCCTAACCAACCAAGAACTACTCTGTAAACCCTAACTTTAATAAACAACACAGCTACACACTTCAGTTACATACAAGAAAGAGGATTCCAAATCTGAAAGGGATTCCAAACCCCAATAAAACTCACTTCAGTTACATACAAGAAAGAGGTAAAACTAACAGAAACATCAAGTTTTTGGAAATAATTTCTTAACTTTGCTTGAAATCGGCACTGGACGCAAAGATTCTGACCGTTTTGGTTCTCTCGTTTTCTTTCAAGGACCGGAAAGTTCGACCAAATGAAGACCTCTACTCTTTTTAGACGGGTTATTTCTATTTATTCAGTAGGAAAACGGTTACGGGTTACAGGTCAAAGTTTCGGGAGTGAAATTGGGTCAATCTAATTTGGGAGTCGATTGGGGGCTTTCAACTTAATGGAAAGCTGATTTGGAAAAAATAGAGTGGGCTAGCTGCCACATCGACGATCTGTTATGGTTAGGGGTAATTACATTAACTTTGTTAACGATAGGGTGGGGATTGAATGTAAAGTGAAACGGGGGACAAACATGCATTATTTCCAATAGTACAGGGACAATAATGGCCTTTTTCCCATTATAAAAGCATAGGAATCATCTTATAAGCTGTTTACAAGTACAAATCATAGTAATCTCTCTTTTTCCATCACCCCTTGGATAACTTTATATGTACAAAAACCTAATGAAATAATATGAACATTAAAAAAATCAGCAAACCGCTGCAGCTGATTTTAACAGATCAAAAAGAAGAAGAAAATGAACTCAATGGTATTTGGTTTGGTTACTGCTCAGTAGCAGTCAATCTTCAAGTCTTCAGGCCAACCAAATTCCTCCAAAAGCGCCAGTACAACACCATTGGCCCATCCAAAACCCGTCTGCATTCAGACACAAATATTAATCAAAACTCAAAAATAAAATGAAAAAGGATTTAGTGTGATCAATATGTCTATTTTGAAGCTCAATATTTCCATAGTAAGACTGCTTTATCGTAATTTAAATACAGTCGAAGCCTTGTAAGTAGGCTCGTAGCTATAATACAACCACTGCGTGAATAAAAGCTCTTGACTATGCAAATATGATGTATAGAACATGGAAACTAGTCACTTTAGCAATTCAGACATTCTTTTCGGACAGGGTGAGGACCGAGGACTAGGACAACTAACTGTTCGAATGGTGTATAAAGGTAATTCGTTTCTAAAATGAGAATTTTCTTTTTCCGATGATATTAACCAAAATATTTATTGAAAACTAAATTTCAGGTAAGTCAATTGATGCCAAAATTGTATCCTACACTTACTTGGGGTACATATTCACCGCCGCCTCCATATGCTCCACATTTTGTGACATCATATTTTTCATGCATTGCACCAGTTTTCTTGTAAGCCACATAGTTCGTTCTTATCCATCGCACAGCAATGTCTTCAGCTAAGCCTCTTGCCTCTTCCAGTCCGGACCTTGAGAGACCTTCAATGATCATGTGTTGAAGAGGAGGCCAACCATTCGGAAAATCCCTGTTGTTAACAAATATGAGAGATCAAAGATTAAAAGGTACTGTAGTATCATAAGTGGCCGACTTTATTTCAATAAGAGTTAAGATAAACTATGTACCATTGCTGTCCAGTATTAGACAAGGTCATTGCAATCCCTGCAGGTTGAAGCAAGCCCGAGTTCTTGAGACTTTGAACAACTTTTTGAGTTGTGATATCATCTTCAATTATAACACAGCGGAAAAACATCATTATATGCTCAAGTAGTGATGCCTATATCCATAGGTATCAGCTAGAAAGTTCTAATAATTTTGGGACCAAAACAAGACGAGACATTAGCTAATAAATTTATTGAAAATGTACTAAGACCAGACAACATCATCGATAGTAGAATCAAGTCCAGGGACAAAATATAGCAGTTTTACTAAAGCAAATAACCGTAATGGTTTGGCCCTAACAAGACTGATCAACTTTATATAACAACCCAGTATAATCCCACTAGTGGGGTTTGGGGAAGGGAGGGTAGTGTGTACTCAGACCTTATCCCTACCCTAGGGTAGGGTAGAGAGGCTGTTTCCAATAGACTCTCGGCATCCTTCCCTCCAAGACTGATCAACTTTGCATGCTTTTAAGTTCAATGTTACTTTTTTCTTGCGAGTGTTCAAGGTATCAACTTTGTAAAAGCTCCATTCAGATGGATGCAGCTCAGTTCTACATGCAAAGTCCTACTAGTCCACAGCTTAAGTCCCCGACAATGGGAGATTACAGAAGAGAGGATACATACCTGAATATTCAGTCCACAACGGAACGAAGTTAGAAGCAAATGACTTCTTGTTCTGGTGTAAATATTCCCATTTATAAATATCCTAAAATAAAAAACAAGTGAAACGAAACTTAGAATGCTTTAGGTTTTCAAGATGAGAAGAAATCTACAAGAATTCATGCAAGACATACCAACCTCGGATGTGTTGCTGTTGCCAAGCCAGTAATCAAGCCATTGTCCCATCTCTGCGTTCCATAAGATACACTTCATGGCTTTTTGTCTATTTTGAGAAGCTTCTGTAAAATGTGCAACGATGCTACTTTCTCCAACAAGATTTGCTAGAAACGCTATGTCAAGTTCCATCTGTTACACAAATTTAAAAAAAGCTCATGTTATATGCAAGGTGAACTTATAAGGCCGAAATTTCAACGATTCTACAAATTACCTTCAGAAGGAATGAATTCAAATCAACTGGTAAAATTGATGTTGTATTAGTTGTTGTGATATCGGATTGGTTCCTGCAATAGTAGATAAAAACATTCACTTTGCATTATCCAACTATAGTGAAAAATAAATAAACAATAACGCTGCTTCGTAACTTCTAAATAATGTGTTACCTCATCCATCTAGAACTAAAATCCCACCCACTTTCAGCAGCTGAGGCAAGATCACGGTATAATTGTCTTTTTTCACAAATATTTGGGAGTTTGGAAGCTGTTTCCCCGTCCTATATCAAATGAAAAAGATGAAAAAAATAAATGTACAGTTTACATTTGTTAGAAAGGTAAGGATATACCGAATTGAGGACTATAAGCTGCGGAGCCTTACAATAGTTGACGATTCTGGCCGGGGCTTATTCCACATAGCATAGTACCGACTCAAGCTGTGAATCGATCCCTGAGCATCTTGAATAGTCACTTTATGTACTCCTACAAAAAGTGGGAATGGCAGATAAGTAAAGTCTTCCGCTTAAGCATCAAATAAAAAGCAATTAAGCAGAAGTGTCTAACAAAGCCTAAAAATATGGGTAAATTATAGAAATGGCTACAGACTATTCAACAGGAACCTCAAAAAAAAAAAAAAATATCGTACCTGAATTCCAAAAGTGATACTCCTTGAGCAAAGCAGGAAGGGATCCTTTAACCATACCTAAATCACCTGTTCGATTGTATATTTCAACAATCATCGCAGCCAGGACGGGAGGCTGACTGAACATATGGAAAAAAAGATATGATCAGAATTCACACAGCATGAAAAGAGGAAGTAGATGACACTGGATTTCTCATATAACCATAACTTGCACACAGTTAGTCCTAGTATGGTTTTTCTAGCCAATAACCAACACCCCTGCGCGCACCCCTTTCAAAAAAGAAAAAGAAAAAAAGAAGTAAAAAACAGAAATATTAGGGAGGGGACAGGTCACAGTAATATAAGAACGAAATACAAGTAGACATCCCGATTTATCAGAACACTAGCTAAGATATGAAAAAGATAAAATTACTCCCTCTGCAGCCTTTTATGTGTGTGATTTAATCAGGGACAAATTCATAAGTTAAGCTGACTTGCATGTTCTATCGGTAGCATTAACAGAAAATTATGTAGCATCGTTGAGAGTTGGTCTGAAATGCCCCAAAAGCTGAAACTTTTGCATAAAGGCAATATATACAAGTCAACTATGTTGTGTGGACTCTCCAAAATGATGTCGCACCTGTGTAGGATCCTCCAAAAATACACTATTTTTGGAGGATCCGACACGTATCCGGCACCATTTTCGGAGAGTCCGAGCAACATAGCAAGTCAAAGCATCTTATAAGCTGTAACTTTTATGAATCAAGATGTGTAGAATGCTTGCCTTCTGTTACTATAGTATGCTCGTGCACCGTTAAGAACATAACCAAATTGATCTATCAGAGAAACCAGATTAGTCACAATCCCTTTTGCAGTATCATACATATTGCTTGCCAACAAACCCCTGCATCACAATTATGTTTCGCGTATAAGATTTTATCATAGCAAAAGAGAACTATTAAAAAGGGAAATAAGTCCAGGAACTCCAGGAAGTATCACAATATGCGACGTTGCAACATCATCACCTCACACAAAACATTTAAGAACATGTCTAGATTTCAGCTAGTTAATTAAAGTATAGAGCAAAGAAAAGATTGCATATTTGTCAAAAAGGTAGGCCTCATGAATATACTTAAACAATAACAACATATCCAGTGTGATCCCACAAGTGGGGTATGAGGAGGGGAGGGTGTATGCAGACCTTACCCCTACCTTTGTGGGGTCGAGAGTTGTTTCCGATAGACCCTCGGCTCAAGAATATACTCATACTCATATTCACAAAATGCAGAATTTTGCTCAGAAAACCTCAACATATAAACATCTAAGAAAAGATTGAAACTTTTCAGAGGAAAGTTCAGTAGATAATGCTAATTATACTAATCATTCGTATCGGCTACATCAATGTTCAAATTTTAGCCATATGGTCTCTTTAAATAGCAAAACAATTGGACTTGTGAAGAGCTTAACTTGTACCAGTTTTCACTATTTTCTTTTCACTTCAAATTTACCAATTTACTTCATGAAAAACCAAGAAGAAGCAACAATGAAGAAATAACATATACCAAAAGATAATTAACAACATTTAACACAGGTAAGCTATGTTGCGCGGACTCTCCAAACCAGAGGCGGTCCCAGAATTTTTACGGGCACATTATTGCACATTATTCTGCTCAACCAGTGCTCCCTAAATGCTTTCAGTGTTCAGAGTGTCAACTACTTTAAATTAATCATTTTCAAGGTATATACGTATATACAGGATTTTGGCCAGAGGTTACGGGTCCGGTGACCCCTCACCCATACACATAGGTCTGCCTCTGCTCCAAAACAGCTGCCGCACCCGTGTCGGATCCTCCAAAAACACACTATTTTTAAAGGATCCGACACACCTCCATCTACATTTTCGGAGAGCCCGAGCAACACAGCAGGTAAGCAAGAAAATAGACTAACCTTATTACCCAATAAGAATCCCAATAATAAACCTCTCTGAAACGTGATCCTGGTATAATAACTGGATTTTGCAATGGAAGCAAAGTATAAAAGTCTGGTTTTTCCAATACTTTATCAGAAACTTTCCTACTTAAATTCTTCCAAAGTGAATGCACTTTCAATGCCCATGCCCTCACCTCAGAATTCTTCACCTTTGGTAAAAAACCTTCAGGCTCAGCAACAAAATCCAGTGGCTCAACATAAACCAAATCCTCATCTGCACCATTCAAATATTTTCCAATAAACACATTCAAATCATGTGCTGGAATTGAACCATTTACAGATCTTGGAAGTTTATTAAAAGCTTCAACTGTTATTGAAAGATTGTGTTTCAGTGACATATCAACATAGAGTTTTGGATCAAACCCTTTATGTCCATAAGATTGAAGAGCGGTTTCTTGAACTTTTTCAAGAAAAATAACTAAAGGGGTTGTGGGAATTACATGGGATTTAACAATGGATGTACATGTTTCCGCTTTTAACATATTCATGGCTGTAAATAACATGAACAAAGTAAAAATCATAGTATTTGTGGATTTTTCCATATTGTAAAAGAAGTTAAGGGGTTGAATTGGTTGAATACTAATGCCATAGCCAATTGTTGGAGGGACAATTTATATAGGTTAAATTGAAGGAAAACAAATTTGGTTTTATTTAGAGCAGAAAAGGCCGGCAATGGGAATATAAGCAGGTAAATTGAAGAAGTCTGAAAAATCAAACTTAGATTGTTACAGGATTCTTGTCTTTGTTTCGTTTTAACCACCGTTGTGACACGTGTAGATTTCTGAAGTTATATCGTTTACTAAAAAGATTCCTGATTTTGTGTTCAGACGGTCCCCTTTGATTTGCACTACCATTTGTGTTTTCCTATTCCTATTCCATAAAGGGTTTAACTTTGATACCCTAAAATAAAAAACGGAAAATATCACATTTGACCCTTTACTTTCTAATATTATTTAAATTCTTACTTGAATATTATGCATGATATCGTATCGTTAAATTTATCGTTACGTAACAGAAAAAAATTTCATTATATTACAACATATTTGGGTTCATCTCATTGTTTCCTTATTTTTCGTTTCATCTTGCTCGTTCTTATTATTAATCATATTTTATCATTTACGAGGACCGCCTCAACAAGATTGAGGGCCTAAAGCCAAATTTCAGAGAGAGGCCCTAAGTAAGAATATTAATGATAAATTTTTAATGAAAAAGTATAAAATAAAGGTAGAATAATAATACCGGCTCAACAATTTGATAAGTTGATATACAACAATAGCATACCCAGTGAAAACTCACAAAGTGGGGTCCGGGGAGGTAGAGTGTACGCAAACCTTACCTTTACCTTATGAGGTAGAAAGGTAGTTTCTGAAAGACCCTCGGCTCAAGAGAAAGCATGGCAAAAAAGGTCAAATAAGGACAATCAATTCGATGCACTATTGAAAATAACGAAAACGAATAAGTCATGATAAAACAGTCTAAAAAAAACAGCAGCTATCACAGATAAATAAGATAATCGAGGTAATAGCAGAAATCAAAGGGTAAGAACTTATAGAGCAAGATAAATTGATATAATGATATTATATTGAAAAGTGTTGCATTGCTTCAATATAATTGCTTGTTGTAATGCTTTAAAGAAGATAATTTGTAAGTTACGGTAAGTTGCCGATTGAGAAACTTTTTAATATTTAGAATAAGAACGGTAAAAAAGAATGAAAAAGGTAAATATATAAATAATAATATGGGCCGTATTAATTTTTTGGACTTGGATATAAATGAGGCAAAACAAAAAAAAGTTATCCTACCCATGTAAGGAAACAATTCATTAAAAGTTTTTCATTCTCTAATCATTATAACAATCTCACATTAAAGTTATTGTAGTTTCTCTCCAAAAACTCTTTTTAAATTGAAAAGCACGCACATTTTTTAATAGTACATATATAATACATCTTTAAGGAAAAATAGGGCCTCCAATATGTGGGGCCTCAAGCGATTGCTTTACTGGCCTAATAGTCGAGTCACACATGTCATTTATCCTAATTTTTTTGATGTTTTATACTTCAATACCACACAAGGG
>ML245950.1:2150-58346 GCA_005239495.1 Nicotiana undulata | reverse complement strand
CGTTGTTTATATATATATATATATATATATATAAACACGTATATAACGCCATCTGGTCATGGGTCAATGTACATTTATAAATGCATGAAATGCATAAGAAATACGTTAATAATATTTTCTCGGAATGCCATAAAAATCAATATGCCTTTCGGATAAACTTTATCAAATACGTATTTTTTTTAGACCCGTAAACAGAAGATATAATAACAATTCACATGGAAAATCAAGAACATAGACACCCCTAGTATTTCTATGAATAGAGTCATTTATGAAAGTTGCGTATTTTGCTCGTTTCGCTTGTATCGTATGAATCATTCCAAAAGAAAGAAGGGATAGTCTTAACATACTTGGACCGATTCTCTTGATATTTTCCTCTAACACACGTCTTTTGCAAAGAACACATAACGGCGGATCGAAGCTGGAAAATATTTGTATGATATTTCTGATAATGATTGTACCGTGCTCCCTCCGAATTGCGTCTCACACTGCTGTAGCCTTATGAAATTCATATGAATTCACTTGTTAGGAATTCCTCCGTTAGAAAATCCAACGTTGCTGGTCTTTGCAAGCAACATTATCAAGTAAGAAACTATACAAGCAAATAAAATTTTATGCGTCCTTTTCTCAATCATTTCTTTTCTAAGCCTTTGTTTAAGCTTCTTAGAAATTTTTTGCATCCTTACCGTTTGGATATATGTTGCTGCTACATGAATTTAGCTTTATGGATATATGTTGCCGATATATGTTAGACAATGGATTAAAGTAGCTTACGTGGGATGGAAAAGGGAATCCAGGTCTGCTTGACTGGGGCTACCCGGTCGAGCGCCGGTCGTGTCCCTCGGTTTTGGGGCGTGACAAACTTGGTATCAGAGCCTAAGGTTTTTAAAAGAGTCATAGGATGTCTCGGAGCCGTGTCTAGTAGAGCCCTTCTTATCGGTGTGTTGTCGACCACATCTATAATTAGGGGGCTACATAGACATTTAGGAAATTTCCCTCTTATTGTTATTCTATATCGTGCGGTGAACCGGAAAGTGAAAATATCCTTGCCAAATTCGTGCTTTGTTCTGAAATTTTCAGTAATGGCACCAAAGAAGAGAGCTCGACTCGGCCTTGAGGCCAATGCCACCCCAAGTGTGGTTGTGAATCATGTACCTGGTTGTGCGGGTGAGAGTGAATCCCCGACCTTGAATCTACCTGACCCTTCTATTCCGGATCAAAGCATTCATGTTCATGCGGCGGCGGAGGGTGCTGCAATCCCTCCCGCTGATATCCCTAATCCCTCTACAGTTCCAGATTCCGGTCCCGGTATGTCCGAGGGGGACCTCAGAGGAGCTATTATTATGTTGACTCAGTTGGTGGCCGCGCAGGCCCAAAGATCTCCCACGCTACCCCTGCGTCCTCCAGCGGACATGGAGATTTCGCCAGCTCCAGAGTCAACCAGTTTTTGCGGTTGGCCCCTACAGAGTTCTCAGGTACGAATCCAGAGGCTGATCCACATGATTTTCTTGATGAGATGTACAAGACCCTTCGGGTGATGAAGGCTACAGAGACAGAGGGGGTCGAGTTAGCTTTGTACAGGCTAAGGGGGGCAGCATATTCCTGGTTCGAGATGTGGGAGGGTTCCCGTGGGGAGGGAAGTCCTCCAGCTAGATGGGACGAGTTCGTGGGTGCGTTCATGGATCACTTTGCCTGCCGAGACTGTGGCAGCCCGTGCTACTGAGTTTGAGGTCCTCAAGCAGGGCAGTATGAGTGTTTGGGAGTACCACATGGAGTTCATAAGGTTTTCCAAGTGCTCCTCAGTTAGTGTTGACCATGGGTGCTCGAGTTCGATGATTTGTTCAGGGTCTCAGTCCTTTGGTTGTGAATGAGGCTGCTACAGTGGCTTTACACTCAGATATGAATTATGGGAAGATCATGGGGTTCGCCCAGGCCACGGAGGCTAGAAAGTTGAAGATACGGGCAAATAGGGAGAGTAGTAGCAGAGCCCGGTCAGTGGGTCACTCAGGGAGCACAATTGCAGGGGGGAGACCAGTTCAGGGGAGGGGGCCATCAGGGTTATCCTAGTCTTATGCACAGTCCGCAGCCAATGCACCTCCATCCGTGCACCGTTATCCGCCAAATAGTCATTGGAGACCAGGATCCGACAGCAAGAGACCCCATCAGTCAGGTCGTCCCAGAGGAAGGTTCCAGCAGCAGGGGAGGGCTCCTGCCCTAATTGTGGAGGGTTCCATACTGAGGCTTGTTATTTGGATCACCCGATATGATACAGGTGTGGGGTGAGGGGTCATTTTCAGCGGGATTGCCGTGCGCCCAGCCAGGGCATGTGTAGGGGATTTTCCCGGTCATTCGGTTCTTCAGCTGCCACATCTTCAGTGCGTCCTCCAGCTCCAGCAGGACGTGTGCATTTAGGGGTGGAGCTCGTGGTAGAGGTTGACCTAGCCGATTATATGCTTTGAGTGGTCGCCAGAACGCGGAGGCGTCTCCAGATGTTGTTACAGGTATTCTGAATGTTCAGGCACTTGATTGTTATGCTTTTATTGATTCGGGGTCCTCCTTGTCTTATGTTACCCCATTTATTGCTTCAAGTTTTGGGATAGAACCCGAACAACTTCATGAGCCGTTCTCTGTATCGACTCCGGTTGGTGATTCTATTACAGCAGCGTGAGTCTAAAAGAATTGTATTGTCACGGTATGTGGTCACGTTACCACGGCCGATCTTATTGAGCTTGGGATGGTAGATTTTGATATTATTATGGAATGGACTGGCTTTATTCGTGCTTTGCTAAACTCAACTGCCGAACGAGAGTCATGAGACTTGAGTTTCCTGATGAGCTGGTTATTGAGTGGAAGGGTAATGGTGTGGTGCCGAAGGGTAGGTTTATTTCCTACCTTAAGGCTTCAAAGATGATTAAGAAGGGATGTATCTATCATTTGGTCCGGGTCGCGGACACCGCTTCAGAAGTGTCGGCCCCTGAGTCTGTGCCAGTCGTGAATGAGTTTCTTGAAGTGTTTCCGGATGAGCTCCCAGGGATTCCGCCAGATAGGGAGATTGATTTCGAGATTGATGTATTGCCAGATACGCAGCCTATATCTATTCCACCATACAGAATGGCGCCAAAAGAGTTGAGGGAGTTAAAGTAGCAGTTGAAGGATTTATTAGAAAAAGGGTTCATTCGGCCGAGTGTGTCACCGTGGGGCGCTCTGGTTCTTTTCGTCAGAAAGAAGGACGGGTCGCTTCAGATATGTATCGATTATTGACAGCTCAACAAAGTCACTATAAAAAACAAGTATCCATTGCCTCGAATAGATGATTTGTTTGATCAATTGCAAGGTGCGAGGTTCTTCTCCAAAATTGATTTACGGTCTGGGTATCACCAGTTAAAGATCAGAGAGCAGGATATTCCTAAGACCGCCTTCAGGACTCGTTATGGTCATTTTGAATTTTTGGTAATGTCCTTTGGGCTGACCAATGCTCCAGCAGCTTTCATGGATCTTATGAGTCGGGTTTTCAAGCCATTTCTAGACTCCTTCGTGATTATTTTTATTGATGACATCCTTGTCTACTCGCGGAGTCGGGAAGATCATGCTAATCACCTCAGGGCAGTCTTGCAGACTCTTCATCGTCACGAGTTGTATGCTAAATTTTCGAAATGTGAATTTTGCCTAGAATCAGTCACGTTTCTGGGTCATGTTGTTTCCAAAGAAGGGATTCAGGTTGATCCCCAAAAGATCGCGACAGTGAAAGATTGGCCTAGACCAACGACCCCGACGGAGATTCGCAGTTTCTTGGGTCTAGCTGGGTATTATCGAAGGTTTGTGGAGGGATTCTCTACCCTCGCCTCCCCATTGACTAAATTGACGCAGAAAGTGGTGAAATTCCAGTGGTCCGACGTTTGTGAGAAACGTTTTCAGGAACTCAAGTCGAGATTGACTTCGGCACCGGTATTGACCTTGCCAGAAGGTATAGAGGGATTTGTGGTTTATTGCGATGATTCAAGGGTTGGTTTGGGGTGTGTGTTGATGCAGCATGGGAAGGTTATAGCGTATGCTTCAAGGCAACTCAAGAATCACAAGAAGAGTTATCCGACGCATGATTTTGAGCTCACGGCAGTGGTGTTTGCATTAACAATTTGGCGGCATTATCTTTATGGAGTCCACGTGGACGTGTTCTCAGACCACAAGAGTCTTCAGTATTTATTCAAGTAGAAGGAACTGAATCTAAGGCAGCGGAGGTGGTTAAAATTGCTTAAGGATTATGATATGAACATCCCGTACCATCCAGGAAAGGCGAATGTGGTGGCCGACGCTCTCAGTCGGAAGTCTATGGGTAGTTTGGCTCATTTGGAAGCGGATCAGAGGCCTTTGGCTCGGGAGGTTTACCAATTGGCCAGTCTGTGGGTTAGTCTCTCCATCTCAGACAAAGGGAATGTCGTGGTGCATAATGGGGCAGAATCGTTACTTGTAGCGGAAGTCAAGGAAAAGCAGTTTATTGATCCAACATTGGCGCAGTTGAGGGAGGCAGTTTTTAATGGCCAGAATTCAGCATTTTCACTCGGCAGCAATGATGGTGTATTGCGATGTCAGGGTAGGCTGTGTTTCCCCGATGTGGATGGTCTTCGGGAAAGGGTAATGGCGGAGGCACACAATTCCAGGTGTTCCGTGCATCCAGGTTCTACGAAAATGTATCATGATCTCCGGGAAATTTATTGGTGGAGCGGTATGAAGAGGGATGTGGCAGACCTTGTATCCAAATGTTCAAATTTTCAACAGGTGAAGGCCGAGCATCAGAGGCCCGGTGGGTTAACCCAGCTTGTGGAAATACCAATGTGGAAGTGGGAAATAATTAATATGGATTTCGTGGTAGGGTTACCTCGCACTCAACGCAAGTTCGACTCGATTTGGATGATAGTGGATCGACTCATGAAATCAGCTCACTTTTTGCCAGTCAAGTCCACCGACACAGTGGAACAGTATGCTCAATTGTACATCAAGGATATAGTTAGACTTCATGTCACTCCAGTTTCTATTATCTCAGATCGAGGGGCCCAGTTCAAAGCTAAATTTTGGCAGAAATTTCAGCAAGGTTTGGATACTCAGGTAAATCTCAGCACGGCTTTCCATCCAGAGACTGATGGTCAGGTAGAGCGGACTATTCAGACGCTTGAAGATATGATACGGGCTTGTGTTTTAGACTTCAAGGGTAAATGGGATGATCATTTGCCGCTTGTCGAGTTTGCTTATAATAACAGCTTCCATGCTAGTATCCGAATTGCCCCGTTTGAGGCATTGTACGGAAGGAGGTGTAGATCTCCGATCGGATGGTTCGAGGCTGGTGAAGCAGAATTGTTAGGACCAGATCTTGTGCACCAAGCTATGGAGAAAGTTAGATTCTTTCAGGAAAGGATGAAAACTGCTCAGAGTCGCCAGAAATCTTACGCCGATGTTTGCCGGAGAGAATTATAATTCCAAGTAGATGATTGGGTGTTCTTAAAGGTGTCTCCCATAAAGGCAGTGATGCGGTTTGGGAAGAAAGGGAAATTGAGCCCCAGGTACATCGGGCCGTATCGGATTGCTCAAAGGATAGGTCAAGTAGCTTATAGGTTGGAATTGCCCCCTGAGTTGTTATTAGTACACCCGGTGTTCCACGTGTCCATGTTGAAGAAGGTAATTGGAGATACATCCACCATCGTGCTAGTCGAAACCATTGAGGTAAATGAAGAGCTATCATATGAAGAGGTTCCGGTTGCTATTCTTGATAGGCAAGTCCGTAAATTGAGAAATAAGGAAACTGCTTCAGTCAAAGTGTTGTGGCGAAGTCAGCAAGTCGAAGAAGCTACATGGGAAGCGGAGAAGGAAATGAAAGAAAAGTACCCCCACTTGATTGAATGAGTCTAGTAGTGAATCGTGCGTGTTCCTATTCCTAGGCAATTGTAAGTTGTGGTTAATGTTGCATAAAAAGGGACCCTATCTTGTTTTCCCCTAAAATGCCTTGTTGTAACTTTTCTATGCATACCACAATTGTTTGTGCTGTCCTTACTTGAAAAATATGTGACCCCTGTAAAGCAAATAAAAGTTTTCTGAAACAAATGCGCTAAGTAAGTGATTAATGGTAGTGTAGATTAGTAATGGTTAATTGAATTGTCTATGATCTATTGAGGTGAATGAACTGTATGGGGCGCACTGAAATGGCCCAAAGTTATGCACAAATATGTCACACTGATTGAATCATGTGCAATTGTGAGGTAAGGAGAATGAGTTATGTGTAGTTGATAAAGTAACAAAATACTTGTAAATTGTTGAGGTAACAACTTGGTGTGTGAGCTATTGAATGGTTAAAATTGTGTAATAGTGCTTGGAAATGTGTTTCGGGGGATCTCTAACAGGTAGATAGGCCTAATTACAAAGGAAACTCTGGTAAAACTTTTCTGTCATAATCGGAGTTTGTAAAAAAAATCTGGAAATTTCATATCATGCTTCCAAACTAATTGATTTCCAAATCCTCATTCGAGGACGAATGATTTTAAGGGGGGGGGGGAGGATGTAAAGATCTATAAAATTTCTTGCTTAAAATAATGCCCGAACGAGTCCCCGAGATATTTTTACTGTGGAAATTCCTAAAACGGACCTAATTTGAACAAAAAGTACCCCGGGAGTTAAAGAATTAAATTTTTCAGAAATTGGGTATTATGCGACGCACTATGCGATCACATAACGTGTATGCGGACTGCATAGTGGTCGCATACACGGGCAGATCACTGCCCAACTGAAGGACAACTATGCGGTCCAATCTATGACCACATTTCGGTTCTGCGGACCGCATAGCTGTCGCATTATTTCCTTTGATTTTGGGGAGGGGTGTTATGCGATGCACTATGCGATCGCATAACAAGTATGCGGACCGCATAGTGGTCGCATACCTGGGCAGATTGTTTCCAAATTTTGGCCCACCTGGGGCCATTCTGCGGTCAGCTCTGCAGACCGCATGTCAGGAATGCGATCGCATTCCTGGCCGCATATTTGACACGGGCTTTTAATTTTCCAAACTTTTATACCCGACCCCAGCTTAATTTAACCCCTACCCCCTTTCATTTTAACTGGAGTCTAAACAAGATAGAGAGAAGAAAAAGAGAGTTCTTGAAAGAGAAGTCCCCATCTTCCCCAAATTGATTCTTCAAACATCACTCAAGCCCGGAAATTATCAAGTAATCTTCATCTTCTTCACTCTAAGAGGTAAGTCCCCACCCCATTTCTCTTTAATTCTCAGATTTTAGTTAGAATGAAGCACACATAGGTTGGTTCTTGAGATTAAAAGATAAGACTTGCATGCATGTGAATAATCTTCCATGACCTAGTAAAAGGAAGCTATTTAGAGTAATCTTTGACTAAAATGGGTTTTAGTTAAGCTAAGGGAGCACATGGTGTTTGATAAAAGGCTCAAATGAATTCAAGATTCCTAATTCTAAGGTAAATGTGTCGCATTGTGAACTAGATTGACGGTGCTAGACGGTTCGGTGAATTGTGATAGAAATCAAAAAGGGAAACTCGACTCTAGGTATGTATGGCTAACTTTAATCTTTGTAAAATCGCTTGGTGGTGTCCGAGCATAGGGTACGTGTATTGGTGTGAATATGTGAAAATGGTTGTTCAATTGTGTTGAAGCGTGAAATGTATTCCTTGTCTATCTTTAGTTGATCACCACACTACCATGCTATGTGAAATTATGCTAGTAGATTAATGAATCCAAGAGTATGAATGTATATGCTAAAGGATGTGTAACAAGTAACGAAAAGGAGTTATGGTGTGATGTAATTGAACTAAACGGCTATGGAAATATTGTATATGATTCAGTGTTTGGTAAGGTTTATTGTGGCACGATATTTTTTTTATATACGTAATGTGGGTTGTAAAAAAAAACTACATTCCTATTTCTGAAATTTCTTGTGACTGAATTGTGAACTGTCATTGTTGATATGCGATATGATTGTCAGGAGGGATCGGGTTGCGCGCCGCAACAGGAGGGATAAGGGTGATATGTGAGAAGTGATAAGGGTGAGGTGTGATTGTTCGGTGGGATCGGGTTGCACGCCGCAACAGAAGAAATAAGGGTGGAATGTTGAGAAGGTATAAGGGTGGAATTGTGATTGTGACTGTGATTGTGATGAAGTGAGAATTGTGGAACATCCATTGTGTTTCTTTCTATATCTTTGTGCAGTGATTGTGTGACTCTCTGTCTGTCTCTTGCCTGTGCATTGTTGAGTTTACTTAGAGTAAAGTTTGTTCAAACATACCAGTACAATTCAAATGTACTGACGTCCCTTTTGCCGGGGGCGCTACATTCTTGTGATGATTGTAGGTGGTTCTATAGTAGGTACTCCAGCCCACCAACATTAGTGCCTCCTCTACGTCCCATCACCTGTTTTGGTGAGCCCATTTCCTCTCGGGGCCCTGTGTGGTTCATCCCACCTCTTCTTCGGGAATTTTATTTTGGTAATTGCATAGGGTATAGCCGGAGCCTTGTTATCGGCAAGTATTATACAACTCATTTGTACTCTTAGAGGCTCTGTAGACAGGAAATGTCGGTTATGTACATATGTATTTTGGGCAGTATAACATGTAGACCACGTAAAGTGAACCTGTATGTTATGTATATTTTGTAAGTATTGTACCACATGTGGGTAATGACAGAAATCTAGAATTTAATTCCAGGTTGTAAGAATGTGTTTAAATTATAATTGAATAATGTACATTTGAATCACGGGGTAATACGTGGGATGGAAAAGGGAATCCAGGTCCGCTTGACTGGGGCTACCCGGTCGAGCGTCGGTCGTGTCCCTCGGTTTTGGGGCGTGACACCTACCCAACGCATTACCCCATGTTCATAATATATATTTTTCCATAAGAATTAGCCAATTTAGATACAAAGTACGATTTACAACATAAGCTCATTTTCCTCTTTTAACTTTCAACATTTGATAATCGAAAAACATATATAATACATACAACTTTTCCGATGCGATCCACAACTACGAGTGAGTACAACTACTGCCGAAAATATACATATATACAAACCACACAGTGTCTACGGAGCCTCTAAGAGTACTAAGAGTCTTACATAAACTTGCCGGTAACAAGGCCCCGACTATACCTTTTACAACATAAGCAAACGAGAATGATATAGTCCACACACGGCCCAGAGAGGAAATGGGGCTCACCAGAACTGCTGAAAAGATGAAGAGGAGGCACCACTAACGGCGGGCTGAGCTACCTTCTATGGAACCACCTACATCCATATAAAAGATGTAGCGCCCCCGGCAAAAGGGACATTAGTACTGTTGAATAGTACAAGTATGTATGAACAAAGTTTATTCTAAGTAAAATCAAATAGTACACAATTAGAAGACAGTCAGGGAAACCACACAGATACCACATAAATATACAGAAAATCACAATGAAGATTTCACAGTTACTCATTTCAGTTGTTCATCCGTTCACATTTCACCCTTATTACCTCTCCACCCTTATTACTTCGTGTTGCGGCGCGCAACCCGATCCCACCGTACATTCACATTTCACCCTTATTACCTCTCCACCCTTATTACTTCGTGGTGCGGCGTGCAACCCGATCCCACCATACAATCACATCTCACCCTTATTACCTCTCCACCCTTATTACTTCGTATTGCGGCATGCAACCCGATCCCACCGTACAATCACATTTGATAGCAACAACAATCAATCAATTAAATCACATGGATTTTCATCGTCAAGAACATAAGTTCATATCAACCCATAACTATGTGAAATCAAGGCACAATGATCCTTACCAAATAGTGATTCATATATAGTGTTGCCAAAATTATTTAACTCCACTAATTCAATTCACAATTTATGTTCATCATTTGCCACATACGGCCTTTAGAAATTAAATACATTCCTACATTAGGGTACATTAACATTCTTTCATTTAGTAGCACATATTCCCATATCGACATATTTGAACGTTTAACAAGCCTTACACATGATAGGATAAGCACAGAGAATCACCCTTCACAATATCAATTAGCATGGTAATCAACTAAGAAAATCAAGGAATGAAATCTTACACCTCAACACAGCCGGACAATCAATTCACATATGCTCAAGCAAGAAATTCTTACCGTGTCCTCGGACACCAACAAGGTGTATCTACACAGATTAAAGTTTGCCATACATACCCCGAATCGGAATTCCCCTTTAGTTTTTATCACAAATTACTGGACCATCTAGCACCGTCAATCTATTCAACAATGTGATATATTTCACTTAGAAATTTGGAACCATGAACATAACTCAGCTCATAGGCATTTAATCAAACACTATGTGGTCCTTTTGATTATTTAATCCCCTTTTTAGTGGGAATTGCTCTACCTTACACCCTTTTGCTATATTAGAATAGATCATGAACATGCATTCAAGGTCTTAACTTTTATCTTCAAGAATCAATTTATGTGTTCTACCCCTTTTTAGCTAAAACCTAAGAATTAAAAGGAAATGGGGTGGGGACTTACCTCTTATAGTGAAGAAGATGAAGATTACTCGATAATTTTCGGGCCTGAGTGATGTTTGAAGAATCAATTTGGGGAAGATGGGGACTTCTCTCTATAGAACCCACTCTCACTTCTCTCTATTTTGTTCAGATGCATGTTAAAAATGAAGAGGAGGGGTGTTTTATTAAACTGGGGGTCAGGTGCAAAATTAGAAATTAAAAGGGTCCCGAAGCAGGAGATGTAGTCAGGAATCGCATTCCTGCTATGCGGTCCGCATTCCTGTCGCATAGTTAGCCCTCAAATGGGCCAAAAAGGGGAACCGGAATACCCTGGTATGCGACCATTATGCGGTCCACATACATGTTATGCGATCGCATAATGCGTCGCATACCCTCCTCCGCGAAAATGGAGGTGCAAGGATGCGACAGCTATGCGGTCCGCATTTCCAAAATGCGATCGCATCTTGTGCCGCATAGCTGTCCTCAAATTGGACAGAAGGCTGTCCAGGTATGCGACCACTATGCGGTCCGCATACCTGATCTGCGATCGCATAGTGGACCGCAGATCCCGGGGTACTCTTTACTAAAAAGGGTCTATTTTTAAGAAATACTACAGTTATAACAACATAGGGACCTATTCGAGCATTATTTTAGACATAAAATTTTATAGGTCTTTACAATTTTACCCTGGTTCCACGTACTCTTATGTCTCATCCTATTTTGCTCACTTTCTGAATATGCCCCGTGAGTCTTTAGTTACGTCTATTCATGTTTTGACTCCGGTGGGCGATACTGTTATTGTGGACCGTGTGTATCGGACGTGTCTTATATCTATTGGGGGTCTGGAGACCCGAGTGGACTTGATGTTACTCAGTATGGTTGATTTTGATGTGATTTTGGGCATGGATTGATTATTCCCATGTCATGCTATCCTTGATTGTCACGCTAAGACCGTGACCCTAGCTATGCCCGGAGTTCTTAGAGTTGAGTGGAGAGGGTCTATAGAGCATGTGCCTAGCAGAGTGATTTGTTATTTGAAGGCTCAGCGTATGGTTGAGAAAGGGTGTGAGTCTTATCTTGTTTTTGTGAGGGATGTTAGTAGTGAGACTCCTTCTGTTGATTCTGTTCCTGTGGTCCGTGATTTTTCGGACGTATTTCCTGCAGACCTGCCAGGCATGCCACTTGACAGGGATGTTGATTTTGGTATTGACTTGGTGACAGGCACTCAGCCTATCTCTACTCCACCTTACCGTATGGCACCAGCAGAGTTGAATGAATTGAAAGAGCAGCTTCAGGAACTCCTAGATAAAGGGTTCATTCGGCCTAGTATGTCACCTTGGGGTGCATCGGTGTTGTTTGTGAAAAAGAAAGATGGCTCCATGCGCATGTTTATTGATTATAGACAGCTAAATAAGGTTACGGTGAATAACCGGTATCCTTTGCCCCGTATTGATTACTTGTTTGACCAGCTTTAGGGAGCTAGAGTGTTCTCCAAGATTGATTTCAGATATGGGTATCATCAGTTGAAGATTCAGGATTCTGACATTCTGAAGACTGCCTTCAGGACCATATATGGTCATTATGCGTTTCTGGTTATGTCATTTGGGCTGACAAATTCCCCAGCCGCGTTCATGCAATTGATGAACAACGTGTTTCAGCCTTACCTTGATTCTTTCGTCATTGTGTTCATTTATGAGATCCTGGTGTATTCTCGTAGCGAGGAGGATCATGCTTAGCATTTAAGAGTTGTGTTGCAGAGGTTGAGGGAGGAGAAGCTTTATGCAAAATTCTCCAAGTGTGAGTTTTGGCTTGGTTTAGTATCTTTCTTGGGGCACGTGGTGTCTAGTTAGGGTATTCAGGTTGATCCGAAGAAGATAGAGGCGGTGCAGAGTTGTCCCATACTGTCCTCGGCTATAGGGATTAGGAGTTTCCTTGGTTTGGCGGGATAGTGCCGTCACTTTGTGGAAGGATTCTCTTCTATTGCTTCGCCTTTGACCAGATTGACCAAGAAGGGTGCTCCGTTCAGATGGTCTGATGAGTGTGAGGAGAGCTTTCAGAAGCTCAAGTCAGCATTGACCACAACTCCGGTATTGGTTTTTCCTACTGGTTCGGGTTCTTATACAGTCTATTGTGATGCTTCTAGAGTTGGTTTGGGAGCGGTATTGATGCAGGACGGTAGGGTGATTGCCTACGCGTCAAGACAGTTGAAGGTGCACGAGAAGAATTATCCAGTGCACGATCTTGAGTTAGCTGCCATTGTTCATGCCTTGAATATTTGGCGGCATTATTTGTATGGAGTGTAGTGTGAGATTTTGACCGATCATCGTAGTCTGCAGTATCTGCTGAAGCAAAAGGACTTGAATTTACGTCAGAGGAGGTGGTTGGAGCTTCTCAAGGATTATGACCTCACTATTTTGTATCATCCAGGGAAAGCCAATGTAGTGGCTGATGCCTTGAGTCGCAGAGCCGAGAGTTTGGGGAGTCTCTCTCACCTTTCAGCAGCAGAGCGACCTTTATTACTTGATGTTCAGGCTTTAGCGGGTCAGTTGGTGAGATTGGATTTGTCAGACCCTCTGCGGGTATTAGCTAGCATGGCTTCCCGGTCTTCTCTTTATGATCACATTAGAGCCCGGCAGTATGATGATCCGCATTTGTTAGTACTTCATGATAGGGTCCGTCGGGATGATGCCAGGGATGTGACCATTGGTGATGACGGTGTTATGAGAATGCAAGGCCGTATTTGTGTGCCCAATGTGTATGGTCTTCGGGAGTTGATATTAGCAGAGGCACATAGCTCGCGGTATTCCATTCATCCGGGTGCCGTGAAGATGTATTAGGACTTGAGACAGCAATATTGTTGGAGGCAGATGAAGAGAGATATTGTTGAGTATGTAGCACGGTGTCTGACCTGCCAGCAGGTCAAGTATGAGCACCAGAGACTAGGTGGATTACTTCAGAAGTTAGATATTCCGGAGTGGAAGTGGGAGCGGATCACTACGGACTTTGTAGTTGGGCTTCCACGTACTTGAAAGGGTTTTGATTCTATTTGGGTCATTGTGGATAGATTGACCAAGTCCGCACACTTCGTTCCTGTCAGTACTACTTATACTTCGGATCGGTTAGTTGGTATCTACATCAAGGAGATTGTCCAATTGCATGGATTTCCGGTTTCTATCATTTCTGACAGAGGTACTCAGTTCACATCTCAGTTTTGGAAGGCCGTACAGAGAGGTATGGGTACCCAGGTAGAGTTGAGAACTGCATTTTATCCTCAGACCGACGGGCAGTCAGAGCAGACTCTTCAGATTTTGGAAGACATGTTGCGTGCCTGTGTGATTGATTTTGGTGGTTCATGGGATTGGTTTCTGCCACTCGCGGAGTTTTCATATAGTAATAGCTACCAGTCCAGTATTCAGATGGCCCCGTATGAGGCTTTATATGGTAGGAGGTGTATATCTCTGGTTGGTTGGTTCGAGCCCGGTGAGGCTAGGCTATTGGGCACAGATTTGATTCAGGATGCGTTAGAGAAGGCGAAGATGATTCATGAGCGACTTTGCATGGTGCAGTCTAGGCAAAAGAGTTATGAGGACCGGAAGGTCCGGGATGTGTCTTTTATGGAAGGTGATAAGGTACTGCTGAAGGTATCACCCATGAAGGGTGTTATGAGGTTCAGAAAGAGAGGAAAGTTGAGTCCGCGGTTTATTGGTTCTTTTGAGGTACTTCAGAAGGTTGGAGAGGTGGCTTATAGGCTTGCCTTGCCACCCAGCCTATCGAGTGTTCATCCGGTATTTCATGTGTCGATGCTCCGGAAGTATGTTGCTGACCCATCTCATGTTTTAGACTATAGCACAGTTCAGCTCGAGGGTGACATGTCATATGAGGTAGAGCCAGTAGCAATTTTGGATCGTCAGGTCAGAAAGTTGAGGTCCAAGAATATAGCTTCAGTGAAGGTACAATGGAGAGGTCAGCCAGTGGAGGAGGATACTTGGGAGACCGAGCGGGAGATGCAGAGCAGATATCCTCACTTGTTTGAGACTCCAGGTATGTTTCTAGACCCGTTCGAGGACGAACATTTGTTTAAGAGGGGGAGAATTTAACGACCCGGTCAGTCGTTACATAGAGCCTGCATTATATTCACTGTTAATGCCTTTTCATAGGTTGGTTATACTGTTTATGATGTATTGGAGTCGGTTGGCTCGGGTTTAGAATGGTTATAGTGAGAATTTAACATGGCTTACATCCCAAGTATAACAAAACATAGAAATACTAATAAATATATGCTTTAAAAGCAGTTTCGCAACTCAATAGTTTCCTAAAAAGGAACATTTTTCCAAATTTCTAGTTCGTGCACGCCCACACTCGTCATCCAGTGTGTGCGTCACTCCAAATCCGTGAAAGGATGTAATGTCCGAGGTTTTATACCCTCAGGACAAGATTTAAAGACATTACTTACTTCAAACTAGCCCGAAAAGATACTCTGCAACCCGCTTGCCTCTCAAATCAACTTACGAGTGCTCCAAATCTATAAAAATCAGATTTTTCTCATCAAATTATACTAAGGGAATGAATTCCAATTGAAAAATATCAATTTTAGCACAAAACCCGAAAATAGCCAAAACCTGACCCCCAGGCCCATATCTCGGAAATCGATAAATTTTATACCAAAATGGTCTTCATCATCTCACGAGTCCGTACATATAAAGAACTCTAAAATCGGAGTTCGTTTGACCCCTCAAATCATCCCCTAAAGGTCTCATAATCTCAAGCCCTAATCCCATCTTTTTCTACTGATTTTCATAAATTAAACATTGATATTTTGATCCTTAATCACATATAATCGAGTATTAGGGTCCAAAATCCTTACCTCAATGAAGAACAACGATTTTCTCTCATAAAAATTGCCTCAAAAGCTTCTTCCCGTTCAAAAATGATGGAAAAGGGGGTATTGGTCGCGGAGGGTTTAATTAAATACTGCCCAGCTATTCCTTCATCGCGAACGCATCAAAAGGACCGCGTTCGCATAAAACAAAAATCCAACAGCCTCATTTTCCTCTTCGCGAACGCGACTAAATTCCCGCGAACGCACAGACCTACCTGCCCCACCTTACGCGAACTTACCCCAGGCCCACGAACACATAGACCAAATGGCCTGGGTCCCTCAAATATCTCTAACTCTACGCGAACACACCTTCTCCCCTGCGTTCGCGATGAACACCCCGCTCAAACCTACGCGTTCGCACCCCTGGACCGTGAATACACAAAAGATATTACCCAGCTCCCCAAATTCCCCTATGAGAACGCGAGACCCCTTCCGCGAACGCATAGGGTAAAATTCCTCTACAGAAACACCAGCAAAACCAGCAATTCTCTAAGTCCCAAAAGTGCTCGTTTGAACATCCAAAATGCACCCGAGGCCCTCGAGACCTCATCATTACTCCCTGTACCTCTGTGTACAGATCCAGGTACTAGTGCAGAGCAGTAGCCATATTCGCTCGTTATCAGCAGCATTTACGGGATTTCGAGGTAGTTGTCCAGCGTCCGTAGCTTCTTCATTTCCCTTCCTTATGAGTATTAGCATTTGATTCCTAGACACTTTTTATTTCATTAGTAGAGTCAATTTTATTTCTTAGATGCTCGTGACCATGTTGACTCCACTCCTGGGGGAATTTATTAGATAGTGGATTATTTTATATTTGTTTAAAGACTTAGGAAATTTTCATACTTTCTATGCTGATATTAAATGATATTGCGATATTTGATTAAACTAAGTGTGTAGTTATGTGATGGTTGGCTAGCTTAGTTCCACGATAGGCGCCATCACGGCCTGTTAGGATTTTGGATCGTGACAATTGTGTACTATTAAAAATATTCCTCTACTAGTTATCAATATTTCTAAAGGCTCACTTAAGGCATGCTTAAGATACGGAGCTTAGAACAGCTCCGAAAGAGAGCTTTACCTCGCTTAAGATGTGCTTCAGTGTAGGCAAGACACTAAGAAGTGTGACATATTGGCCATGAGTTATATCTTGAATTGAGGGTACTAAACGATAAATATAATTTGCAAACAAGTGTATTAGTTATTGAGGAAAACATTATAAATGAATTTATTTAATTCTTGAACTAAGGATAATTATCTTACCTTTTTCCTTCATTGCGCTTTTTTAATAACGCCCACGCTTTAATTGTCCTTTGCGCTTAAAGCGCCAATAGACCTGGAGCACTTTTTAGATCTTTTCACCTCTAACAACATTGCTAGTTATTTGATACAGGATAAGGTGTTGATTTAAGTCAAATAGGTGCCGCTCACACTTTATAAAAGTAATATTCTCATACTTTTAAGAACTTTATGAGATTTTACTATGTTGAAGTGATCGTATTTTGAACCTCGTTCACGTGGGCCTATTTCTGCTAATAGATTAGGATAATAATATGTTTAAGTTAGTTTCAAATAATAATTTCTAGTAGCTTATCTTAGTCTTTTGTTAATAAGTGGCAACCTCCCTTGGGGGTGCTATAAAGAAGACTCTTTCCTTTCCGAGAATACTTATGCAATCTACTAGATGAGGAGGAAGACTTTCGGGGAGTCCAAAGTCTTCCTCATTGCTGAAGCTCGTGAGTTACAACTTCCCTCGATAACATTCCTTCTTGTCCCACCACTTCAAGTTCATCAAGCACTAGCTCTGAGTATTCGGGAACCAAAGTGGAAGCCGAAGAAGAAGAGAAAGATAAAGATCAAGGCCTTGGACAGGATGCGGAACAACCTTCACCCCCATAAGAAGCAGAAGACACTTCTATTTATTCGTACTCCACAAGCAAAATCAATTGATGTATATATATTTTATTTTTCCTTTGTAATTATACCAAAACGTTTTTATTGAGTCTATCATTTTAAGTAATAAAAGAAATCTTTTTGCTTAAATATTGCGCAAAATATTATTCTTATTTAACTAATAAAGCTCAGAATTTTTTTTTACATTCGATAACTTTAATCCGGGGCATTTATACTTTCGATATCTACCTTTTTATTATGAGGATTTCATAAAAGAGGGACCTTAAGTTTACGGTGCTCATGACGAGGATGTCTCCTATTTATTTCGGCAGAAGCATTTGAAATTTAATTAACTTATAAATGAAAGAGAATTTAACTTATTATTTTGACAAAAAATAAGATATAAATTGAAGGACTTTGTTGTATTCCTTCCATTTATTAAAGTACATTTATATAAATATTTATTTGGTTAAGTAAATAAATTTGTCATTACATGTGGCTAACTTGTACTCCCTCCGTTTTAATTTATGTGAAGCTATTTCCTTTTTAGTCCGTGTCAAAAAGAATGATCTCTTTCTCCATGTGGAAATATTTTTTACCTTTTTAAAATGATTTATAGTTTATCGGGTCCAAGCCTAGACTACTATTGAGTAGGGAGAGTGGTCGATGTAGTTTTAACCCAACTAGATCAGAATCGAATCAACGGGGAGTTAATTTGTTTGGAATTAGGTTTATATCTAAATCTAGATGCGGGTTTTGCTCTAAATTACACTTCCACACATTTGGGTTTTATTTCTACTTCTAACTTTACTCTATTGTATGCAATAATTAAAACTAAGTACAATGTTTTTATTGTTGATTTTCAAGTGTTTAAGGAGACTAGGGTAGTGATGTCTACCTAGGTGGATATCTAACATGTAGAAAGAATCTAGGACAAGCTTGATTAGGTGGGGTTTTAATATAGCTATCACACCTGGGTACTCACTCTATACCTCTCGGTAGTTTGAGTGATTTTGCCCAATTTGACTTTCTCAAGTCCAAATGGGTATTCATGCAATTCAAGTGATTTTAGCTCAAGTCGGGTATTACTATCTCTAGGTTTAACCCTTTAATTGGGGCTATCAATTTCTTGAGTTCACCTCAATTCCTTGTTAACCTAGTTTTTCTATACTTAGTCTGTCTTTCTCAAGTAGAGACAAGTCATAAATACATGAATCAATGTTGCAACCACTAATTCGATAATTGTATCAAGAACTAGGCTAAATATCACCAACCCATTCACATTCAAGCCCTAAAATCAAATACCCATTAAATACCCACACTAGGGTTGGGTCACAACCCTAGCTATGGGTCTAGCTACTCATGGAAATAACATAAATCAAAGATGAAAAGAAGATAAAATCCATAACATATGATTAAGGAATGAAAATATAATGTTAAAAGTTGAATCTAGTACAATATTTCCCAAAACACAAGTTTCAGCCGTCTCAGGTGCTCCTACAATACATAACATAACCTAAAAATAATAAGAACTTCTATTTATACTAAGATGAAATTTTCTGACAAAAATGCCCTTGGGAAGGTTGTACGGCCACATAACTCTGAGCGCGGCCGCACTCTTGCTTTTGCGGTCGCATAATTCTGATCGCAGTCTGCGTTTTTCAATTTTGGATCTGGGTTGAGCTGAGGTTCGCAGACCGCATAATTTCAATCACGGCCACTCAAGGGACTTTCGCGACCACACAATTCTAGCGCGGACTGCGTTTCTCTCTTTTGCTCAAATAATCCTCTCTCTGAATCTCAATCGCTGCGGTCCGCGTAATTCCAATCGTGTCCCCAAAGGGACTTTCGCGGCCGCACGTTTTTGGTGTGGATCGCACTCAATATTTAGCCTGAAAATGGAACTCACCAAACCCCCCGTTTGTGGTCCGTGTAAATATGATTGCGATCGCATCATGGCTATCGCGGCCGCACAACATTTGTGCGGTCCGCACTCTAGCTCAGTTTGTCCAGACTTGGTTTTTGTTCAAGTTTTGACTCCTTTGTGAGTTGATTATAGTTCATTTGGCTCATTTTGAACAATTCCTGCAAGCAAGCAAATTTCATTAATTTCCGTGAATACCTTCAAGCATTTTTGGCCTAAAACACAAGTAAAAAGGAGAAAATAATAGGTTAAACTCCCTACTTATCAACTCCCCTGTTTACCCTAAAATCTGAGTAACAATTTAAATTAATAATGAGGTCTTAAAGATATGAAATTTAGTCCAATACTAATTGTTTAACAAGAAAACAAGTACGTGAGTTGAGTAAGCATGTTAAATCAAACACGTGTATGAGTAAGCCTCGATCTCGAGATAAGATAACCTCGAGATGGCCCTCGATGAATAGTAAAATAAAACAAAGAGAATAAAACTAAAGGACAATTCTGAGAGGTGAGCGTAAAAGTAAAGGTGTATATTCTTCACCAATGATTGATGATGTTTACAAATGAGCAGTCTCCCCTTTATATAATAGGGGAGGGTCCTAGATATGGTATATTTCTATTTTCAAAAAGGAATCGAATTTGTACAGCTGTCTAACGGATTTGTACGAATCCGTTCAGAGATTTACGCCTTGATTCTTGTGCCATTGTGGGATTCCCGTCCATACTGGTACTAGCCCAAAACGGCGTTATTTTGAGGTTGGTTGCACTCGGACCTTGATGTTGTACGCAATGATTCTCGAGGTCTGCACTTCTTCATTGGCCTCGGACTCAATCTGTCTCGATCCATATGATCATAACCTCAGGGTGACCTCTCGAGCTCATGAAATCGGACAATCTGATTTCGACTGTCTAATGACATTGCCCGTAGGTGGTTTTAAAACAATACCGAGCCCGGACCCTTTCACATTCGAGGCGCCATCTGTGAAGAGGGTCCATACCCCCGATGATGTACCCGTCTTTAGTAGAAGTTGCTTTTCTACTTCGGGTACGAGGGCAGGTGTAAAATCTGCCATGAAGTCTGCCAGAATTTGGGATATGATAGTCGTTCGGGGTTGATATTCGATATTGTACCCTCCAAGTTCGATGGCCCACTTGGCCAATCGTCCTGACAGCTCGGGCTTATGCAAAACATTTTGAAGTGGGTATGTAGTTACCACACATATGGGGTGACATTGAAAATATGACTTTAATTTTCTAAATGCGCTTAGTAGTGCAAGTGCCAACTTTTCCAAATGTGGATACCTGGTTTCAGCATCTCCCAAGGTTCGACTTACATAATAAACAGGAAATTGCGTACCTTGCTCTTCTCGAACCAGCACGCAACTTACCGCTACCTCAGACACATCCAAGTATAAGTAAAGCTTTTCGTCTGCCTTTGGAGTGTGAAGTAGGGGTGGGCTCGACAGGTACCGCTTTAAATCCTCCAACGCTTGCTGGCACTCCAGAGTCCACGCAAAATCATTCTTCTTTTTGAGTAAGGAAAAGAATCGTTGACTCCGATCCGACGACCTCAAGATAAATCAGCCTAGAGTAGCTATCTGTGCGGTTAGCCGCTGTACGGATTTCACACTATCCACGATGGTGATTTCTTCGATGGCTTTAATTTTATCGGGGTTGATCTCGATTTTCCTATTTGACACCATGAAATCTAAGAACTTTCCCGAGCCAACTCCGAAAGCGCATTTCTCGGGGTTGAGTTTCATATTGTATTTTCTCAAAATCTCAAACGTTGCCTGCAAATAAGTCAAATGGTCCTCTGCATGCAGGGACTTAACTAGCATGTCATCAACATACACTTCCATAGATTTTCCTATCTCTTGTTCGAACATCTTATTAACTAGGCATTGGTATGTGGCTCCTGCATTTTTTAGCCCTAAGGGCATTACATTGTAACAATATGTTCCATACTTCGTGATAAATGAAGTTTTTTCCTGGTCCTCCGGGTTCATTTGAATTTGATTGTACCCGGAGTAGGCGTCGAGAAAGGTAAGGATCTCGTGGCCGGTCGTGGCGTCGATCATATCATCGATGTTAGGCAGTGGGAAAGAGTCTTTAGGACATGCCTTGTTCAAATCTTTGTAATCTACACACATTATAAGTTTGTTTCCTTTTTTAGGGACTACTACCATATTGCCTAACCATTGGGGGTATTTCACTTCCCTAATGGATCCTATTTTGAGAAGTTTAGTTACCTCGTCCTTTATGAATGCGTGCTTCACCTCGGACTGGGGCCTTCTCTTTTGCTTCACTAGTTTGAACCTGGGGTCGAGACTCAGCTGATGGGTTGTTATCTCCGGTGGGATCCCTATCATATCTAAGTGGTACCAAGCAAAATAATCTATGTTATCGATAATGAATTGAATGTGTTTTTTCCTGAGTTCGGGGGTTAATCCCGCTCCCAGGTATACCTTTCGTTCCGGTAGATGCTCGATCAATATCACCTGCTCTAGCTCCTCGACCGTGGACTTTGTCGTGTCTGATTCCTCGAGGGCGAAGAAAGCTCGAGGGATAAGGAAGTCCTCTTCTTCGTCCTCGGCTACCTGTTCCTCGGATTCAACTGAGGACATGGATTGCAATTGCTATTTAGCCACCTATTTGTCCTTGATGTTCGACTTCTCCGAGGTAGAGGGTGATGATGCTGGTGTCAAATCATGAACTGCAAACATCTCTTTTGCTGCATGTTGCTCTCCATACACTGTCTTCACACCATCTTTTGTTAGAAACTTCATCATTTGGTGAAGGGTCAATGGCAGTGCCCTCATGCTATGGATCCACGGCCTTCCAAACAATGCATTGTATCTCATCTCGCCTTCGGTGGCATGAAATTTTATGTCATGTATAGTCCCGACCACGTTCACTGGTAGAATTATTTCCCCCTTCGTTGTTTCGCTTGCCATGTTGAAACCATTCAAGACTCGAGATGCAGGTATGATTTGATCTAGCAGCCTGAGCTTCTCTAGGACCCTCGACCTGATTATGTTCGCTGACCTACTTGGATCCAGAAGAACATGTTTAACTTAAACTTTTTTTAATAGAATAGAAATTACCAGTGCGTCATTGTGCGGCTGAGAGAGGCCCTCGGTATCTTCTTCATTGAATGTAAATGTGCCTTTGGGCACATATTCTCGAGTCCGTTTCTCCCTTGTAATTGACTGCATTTGAAAACGGGTCCATGTGGGACATTGACTCTACCAATGATCATATGGATAACATATTGAGGCTCCTTTTGTTCGTTCTTCCTATTAGCGTCTCTTTCTCTGAAGTGGTTTTTGGCTCTGTCGCTGAGAAATTCCCGAAGGTTCCCCTCGTTGAATAATCGAGCTATCTGTTCTCTTAACTGTCTGCAATCCATGGTCATGTGCCCATATGTACCGTGATATTTACACATTAAGTTAGGATTCCTTTGAGAAGGGTCAATTTGTATGGGTCTGGGCCACCTGGTATCCTTAATCTTTCCAATAGCTGAAATGATACCCGAGGCATCGACGCTGAAATTGTACTCCGACAATCGAGGTGCCTCTGTCGGTCCTGCATGCATATCAAACCCGGTTTTACTCATGAGTACCTGTGAGTTCTGTCCTCAATCCACTCTTCGATCATTCCGAGGTACATTGCGCCTTGAGCTGTCTCTTCGCTCTTCAGTGAATGGCTAATATCATTCCTTGTTCGACCTTAGTTCCCTGTCTGTGTCCCTCGAATCTTTTACTGACAATTTTCTCGGATAAACCGAACCTGAGGGGGCTCCCAACTGGTCATCATCGACCCTAATCTTTGACTGATATCGGTTGTGTACATCCGCCCAAGTCACAGTGGGTTACTCAATCAAGTTTTTCTTTAACTGTTGTGACGCTATCGAGCTCCGCTCGTTTAACCCCTGGGAAAAGATTGAACGGCACAATCATCGGAGACTGGTGTTAACTCCATTTATTCCATCTGAAACCGGGACACGAACTCCTTCAACATCTCGTTATCCCTTTGTTTAATTTTGAAGACGTCTGATTTCCTGGTTGCGACTTTTATAGCACCAGCATGTGCCTTCATAAATGAATCCTCCAACATGGTGAATGAATCGATAAAGTTCGGGGGTAGGTTGTGGTACTAAATCAAATCCCCTTTGGATAAAGTTTTCCCAATTTTTTTTAACAGAACGCACTTAATCTCATCGTCCTCCAAGTCGTTTCCCTTTATACCGCATATGTATGTAGTGATGCGCTCATTGGGATCGATGGTCTCGTTATATTTAGGCATGTCTGGCATGTGATACTTCTTTGGAATAGACTTCGAGGTCGCGCTCGGGACAAAAGGTTTTGGTACAAACTTTTTGGAATCCAAACCTTTCAAAATCGGAGGCTCCCCTGGTATTTGGGCCACCCGTGAGTTGTATGTCTCCACATTGTTATGATTATCCTCGATCCTTTTTTCTCCAGACTTGATCCTTTTTGTGAGTTCTTCGAGCATTTTAATGATTGTGGGGTCAGCCCCAGGTCCATTATCATTCGACCTTTCCGGCATTGGCTCAGTACAGCTAGTAGTTTCAACCGCACTCGGAGTCTTTTGTTGACTTTGCAGCTAAGCGATAGCAATCTGTTATGCTTGTAACATTTCGAAGATTACTTGAAGGCTAACTCCTCCATCTCCTTGACCCTACGTTCCTTGGCCACCAGGTTGGAACTCTCCGCATATACTTCCTCCGTCGTCTGCGCCAAAGTCTGCAATTACAGCAACGTGTGAACCAACGCCGACTAGGTCTGGAACTGGCACTACCCAGGGGTTAAGCGGTGGTACACCGACCCCTGAAGCAGTTGCGTTATCATTCTCTCCGTGGAATTCGAGACCATCATTGCCATGTACTGGTGTGTTCATTGAGTTCGACATGTTTTAGCCTGAAAATAAAGAATCTTTGACAAGAAAAAGTATGAAAAATAACGTGTGTTATAAACAATCAGCACTGAAATAATCATTATTATCTATAGGCCCCACGGTGGGTGCCAAACTATTTACCCTAAAATCTGAGTAACAATTTAAATTTATAATGAGGTCATAAAGATATGCAATTTACTCCAATACTGATTGTTTAACAAGAAAACAAGTACGTGAGTTGAGTAAGTAGGTTAAATCAAACCAGTGTATGAGTAAGCCTTGATCTTGAGCTAAGATGACCTCGATGAACAGTAGAATAAAACAAAGAGAATAAAACTAAAGGACAATTCTGAGAGGTGCGCTAAAAGTAAACGTATATATTCTTTGCCAATGATTGATGATGTTTACAAATGAGCATTCTCCCCTTTATATAATAGGAGAGGGTCTTAGATATGGTACATTTCTATTTTAAGTAAGGAATCTAATTGGCACAACTTTCTAACATACTTGTACGAATCCGTTTCAGGATCTACACCTTGATCCTTGTGCCATTGTGGGATTCTCACCCATACTGGTACTAGCCCAAAACGACATTATTTTGAGGTAGCTTGCACTCGGACCCCGATGTTGTACGCTTTGATTCTCGAGGTCTGCACTTCTTCATTGGCCTCGTACTCGATCTGTCTCGATCCATTTGATCATGAACTCGGGGTGACCTCTCGAGCTCATGAAATCGGACAATCCGATTTCGGCTGTATACATCCCCCACACTTAATTTTTTGCTTGTCCTCAAACAAATAAGGCAATTCTCACCTCCACAAGAAAAATGGATATTTCAGTTGGCCTAAGGTGAATCCATCAAGCATCAATTGGGACTAACAATTACCCTCAACACAAATGAATTATCAACAATATCATGTTATGACCTTTTGAGACCATAGTTCTAATGTGACACTAGAGCATCAAGAGTTGACTCAATTCATCAAGGAATCTCGCTCTATCACGTAGGTCATTGTGGATACCAAACTCCTCCTCCTCTACTCTCCATGAGCAAATCTCACTTTATAATGCAACACTCAAAACAAGGATTGTGAAGAAGTGCGCTCATCACTCTCAAAAGAATGCCACAATTCCGGCTCTAAGTACCATTAGCTTGCCCCTTATGTAAATCACCACTAATGTAAGCTCACTCAACTTGAAATCATATAGGCCTTTTGTGGGAATGTGATGAAGGCTTTTGTATCAAGGTAGTACTTATTGGACTATGATGGTTTCATCTTTCCTTAAGCACTCCATTTTCTCATTTCGACTTATACTTTCTTGACTCTTTGAGTCATTTTCTTCTTCCTTAGGGGAACTAGAGAGAGACACTGTCACTCTTTCTTGCTCATGACAATCATTTTTCTCCTTTTCTAATCACTCCATGCCTTTCATTATTTCTTTCTTTGAATCCCTTCAACTTTCACGTTCTTTTTTACATATTTCTTTTTGGCTTTTCTTCCTTTTCTTTGCCTTTCCTTTCCTTCAATTCTTTTTCTTCTTTGTACCTTTTATCACTTTCAAATTCCTCGTCTCTCTCCCCCAAACTTATGCTTTGGCAATTGTTTATCATGAATGCTAAGGAAAGATCGGGTGCCAAGAGAGGGTCATTATAAACGGATAAAGGCTTGTAATGTAGCTATTGAATAAAAAAGGCTTAGGCTCAAAAGGGTTGACTAGAGATATCACATTGGTAGGATACAGAAGCTTTTAAGTTTCAAATTGGACCAAGGAGAGCCTACAATCCTTTCTCAAGTCAAGCTACACTTAGAATTTCTCCTAGACAAACATTCAGGGCAAGTTCTAGACTTATTGGCACAGAACTTGGACTTGCAATTCAATACCTCACATTTCAAGCTGCTGTATAGTTAAAGATAACAGAGTCGAGGGCCCACAACAACCATAGCTGAGATGGAAAATCACAAATGGCCCAAGGAAACCTCTCGATGATTGTTTTAGTCAACTCAAGAGTCTAAAGATCACAACTAGAGTTATTCTTTGCCAATCAACTTGTTTCTAACCATAAGGTCGAAGGTAAATTTGTTAGTACCAAGTGAAGCCTGCTTGAGACACTTTTATTCATTACAGCTATATACTAAAATAAAAAGAAAACAGACTCAATCCCTTAATAAGGTTGTCACGCCATCCATCGTTGGGAAGAGCCACTCGGTTCACACAACATCCACCTTTGGAAAGAACCGTGGAATTAAGAAAACCAAAGGCTTATTGTTCACACAAAACATAAAAAGAAGATGAAAACTTAAAAAGAAGTTGCTAAAGGAAATAAGAAGTTATGCTACTAAGGAAAAACAACGAAAGAAGTTATGAAGTAAATTACGAAAAGTAAACTGAATATGTACAAAATGGAGTAAAACAAATATATACATAATGGAAATGATTATATGCATCGAATGGTAAAATTATATACATAGCAAAAGTAAAAATAAAGATAAATAAAGATAAAGAAAAATAGTATAATGGTTATTACATAACAAATGTCATAAAATCAAAATGGACCAACCCCCTCCCCCCCTCCCCCTCCCAAATAAAAAATAGCATTGTCCTCAATGCTACTAGCAAAATAAGAACAGGGAAAAGGGGTAGTGTCACGCCCCCAAAACCGAGGAGCGCGACCGGCGCTCAATCGATTAAACTCGACTAAGCAAGCCTGTTAGGATTCATTCTACCCAAATTAATTCATGAATAAAGAGGAGATGAACTCCATTAATCATACCTTGTAAATATTTCATTAACAACTTCCATTAGCAGTTTCAACCATAATATTCATAATATTACAATTTTTATAGATATGAAGAAGAACATATTTGCCAAATACCAATATTCCTAATCTAATCCCCAATATCAATCACCACCCACTACCTGTCTACAGAGTCTCTAAGTACAATTGAAGAGTAATATGGAAATGATGGCAACAAGGCTCCGGCTATACCTCAAAATATAAAGTACACGACATCCAAATGACACAAGACCCCGAAATGAAATGGGGATCACCAAGTTAGTTGAAAGGAGCGTACCGCTATCACTGATCACTGCCACCCTCTGTGGAACCAATTGCATCCATTAAATATGCAGCGCCCCCGGCAAAAGGGACGTTAGTACTATCGAATAGTACTAGTATGTAAAGCTAAAAATCATCTTACAAAATGGAATAACCATAGAAGAAAAAGAAAGCGATAGAAACAACAAGTCACAGTCAATAATATCTACATACACAATTGAAACATAACAATCTTCGAAATACGAAAGTAATACATATTTTTAGTAGAAGATCTTTAGCACTGCTAATACCACAACCACAGTACCACTATCCACAATATATTGTTCACAATGCCACTATTCATAATACCACCGTGCTTTTGGCACGGTGTTCGATCACGACCCGACCGTCAAGGTCATCTCCCTTGGAGACGTTTTTCCACAACATCATTTTCTGTTTCAATTCCAGCTCAGTTCATAGCACAATACCACCATGTGTGCGACATGGTGTCCGATCACGGCCCAATCAGCTAGGCCTTCTTACTCAAGACATTCAAATTTTTCATCAATCATTTCATTCCATATTTCCTACACATATTTCGATTCTTTCGGCACTAGTGGCCCCAATAGTTATGTCACACTTGGCACGTGGCCACATTTCATAATTCGAGTTCTTTACATATATTTCACATTAATATCAATTTCATCAACAAGCCTTTCAATTCAATATGTCAAGTACACATGAGGGAAAACATGAATCGTGGGCATATATAGGTTGCCGCATACCTTGGAAATTTACCACATATTCCATAACTTCAACACTTCACGAAGTAACAACATAGCATAATGGGAAGCATTTGAATGCCTATTACACATAAAGTTTTTACAACATAGGAACGTTTGAAATGTCATCTCCTACATCAATCAAGATTGAAACTTGCACCAATTGTAGGGGCACTATGGGAGTTTAGTTTCTAAGAAGAGGGGGGCTTTAGTCGTACATACCTCAAAGAGCTTTTAGGCAAATTCTACTTTTTGAAGTCATCTTAAAACAGTTGAGTCGAGGCTCGTTTCGTAATCTATTTCATATATACATTCTCATTTCATACGCATTACTAGGCACAATTATATATGTTATCCCACTCTATTTCCCTGGTTTATTTTGATTCGTTTTCAAGTATCTTTATAGTTTATTATAGACTAAACACACACAATCAAGGAATTAGTACACATACGGGCAATTAGGAGTATTAAGTACATCGAGTTTTCCTCACTCGATTGGTATGCTAGTTTTCATTTAAATTACGACTCAGATACATACTAATTTAATAATGAAATCATACATTAAACGCCTATATTTTGATATAAGGCTCATTCGGAATAATCAAGTTTTATAAGTCTATAAGGGATAACCCAGATGTATAGATTAGGGATTTGGGGCCGGTCACACTTAAACCTACGAAAACATTATGGAATTCAATATCGAGAGATAAAGTTTAACCCACATACCTGGTTGAGCTTTCCTTAAGTTACTACAACGCACCAACACCTCTAGCAATAATAGTCCGGATGGAGGATAATCTAGTGGCTATCTTCCTTGATTCTTGAAGACTTTAGCAAGATTTAGGTGATTGGAAGGCTAGGTTCCCTCTTTCTCTCTCTATATTGATCGTTCCCTCTCTCTAATCTAATCAGAATGTCGCCCCAAATGTTATTTATTGAAATAGGGTCAAGTTATAAAAATAATAAAATGGACCCTCCGACTCAGATTTGCGGTCGCATATTCGACCACATAATGATTATGCAGACCGCAAAGTGGTCGCATAATTGATGCTCAGAACTGGGATGTTTGGGGTTAGGTATGCGGCAGGTCTGCAGTCCGCAGACATATTATGCGATCAAAAAATGCACCGCATACCTGATATGCGGTCGCATAATGCGCCGCACAATGGCCTTCAACTTAGCTCACCTTCTGCTTCACTTTGCAGTAGGTATGAGGCCCACATATTGATTATGCGGTCGCAAACCAGACCGCAGAATCACATTCTTCAACCAAAAATATTCCTTTACTCCTTCGTGCATTCTCTCACTCAAAAAGTCCGACCCACGATTTACTACTTCTAAACACTTTAGCCTAACACCACAAGACCTTAAATTACACAGTGAAATTTTTTGGGGCCATACATCCCCCCCCCCCCCCCCCCCCCCCCCCCCCCCCCCCCCGCTTAGGATTATTCGTCCTCGAATGAGAAGTAGAGTCCGCCCCAAACGCCTAACACAATATATCTCTTTCATCACCTACCTCAAGTCCTTAAATTTTGACTAACTCCCAAAATTTCCAGAAATTTTCGGCGGCGTCTCCTTTGTAACTAGGCCTATCCACCTGCCAGAGAACCACCCAAAACCATCCTAACACACATCCACAACTCGACAAAGCACCACAATGTATATATATATATATCACTAACGCTAATCTCAACATTACAAGCACTATATTATAATAATGATACCTGGGCATGGACCGCACATTTCTAAATCATAACACCTAGAAGGTACCTTTCAAATCAAAACCAAATGTTATACAATCAAGAGGAAATATTTTCTTTTCCATGACACTTTCGGCCTTCAAGGTGGCCTCTTAGACTTACAGACTTCGCCCTAACACATTTACGAAAAACAATCTCAACTCCCAAATTTACCTAATAAGGATGAAAAATAGATACCTTGCATAAGATAATTATCTGTTAACTTCTCCTCAATTAATTTCCACGTGAATTATACACAGAGTATTTCCAACCACCTTCTTAGACAGGGGAACATGAAATCACCAGGTGTATGGGGAACAACGGTGGGAAGACATCATACTCATAGCGTGGCCAAATGTGAACTACGCTTTTTTCACCTTCATCATCAATTCACGTAACATCTTCAGGGAGAAAATATTGAGAATAACATGTTCAGCCTCCTCAACTCTAAATCTATATGTGAACACCCACACTAAACCTTTGATGACCTTCAACAATTACTCTAAGATGTGCTATCATAAACTGACCATAAAATTACCTATCGAATATATGTGATCACACGGGGATGCTTCCTCTTTGACATGTTTGAACCTTCAATACCCAATAGATTTAATACAATGATGGAAAACGCAGTTCAAGATTGGGCTGGATTTATTACGGAATTCATTAATGTGCTGAGTAGAGTATTTCATGAGTTTATAGTCTAAGAGACACGAATATTACTACTAACAATGTCGACATAGTTAATCATTGTGAGGAAATCAATTACTAGACAAATGGAGCATAGAGTTAACTAGTGTGCATTAATAATGTGGGAACCATGTACGTGACCCTGAGATCAAAAGGGAGTGGGTCTTTCTCGACGTGAGATACATGGGAGGCATGATTGGGAGGATGAATACGCTAGCATCAGTTATTCTTGGGAGGTGATGAGTTATGCAAAAGATAGTAACAATTGTTCCTTTCTATACATGCCTTGTCCGACAATAGTAATCTCTAAGGAGAAATAATCAAGTATGCTACATCGGTTTCCTCCTTGGGAGTAAGGAAATCAGTTTAGCTCCGAATGGTAAGATTCTTGCAACACAGATATGGTAGAGATTTCCAAAGAAATACATGAAGTTGAATTACGCTCTTAACATTGACTAACACGAGGAATCTATGCCACAAGCCCATGAGGATGATAAAGAAGTTAAACTCTTATGAGATTATCATAATTCAAACAGCTTAACCATTCCCGATGATTGACCCTATATGAGATAACTAAAGATATGACAACTTGTCTTCCAAATCGATATGCTCATGATATGTGCAAAAATCTGAAATCATCTAATCTCAACCTCTCACGAATGAAACCACATAGCTAGGAAATACTAATATGGGGATGAAATCATGTATTGGTTAGAGGGGTTCTAACGGTTAACATGATGCTCCGGGTAGAATGACAATTAAAACTTCTATCCACCTAGGGAGGTGGAATGCCAAGGGTAGCAAAACTCCCCGCACATGACAATGACACAATCAATGATTCTAGGAGTCGACTGTGTAAAGACAATGAAACATAATGATACAATATAAAATAATCAGGGAAGGTTTGAAGATGTTCACAATGAGTTCTCCATCGATTTTGACTCGATAAGTACCCAGATGCTAATGAAAGACAGGAAAACATAAAAAGCAATTGTTGTACTATGATAACCCCCAAAGGTGTATTTAGTCTTGTCGGGAGGGGCCTATTAAGGGTCCTTATGAGAAAGGAAGTGTTATAGAAGGCCGCGTTCCCTCATAGTTATCTAACAAGTGTTGGTAAACTAGCTCAATGAATTCACTAACTGAGGAACACAATTAACACATGTTGTTGAGGTTTAAAGAAAAAATAAATGTTTGTTATGAGTTGGACATGCTTCTGCTATATTAACTCCCAACTGCAATACAAGACCATGTCACCGGCAACCACAATACTAGGAACAAAGTGAGCTACTTGCTACGGGATGTCCCAAGTGGACACGAGAGTTATACTAAGATGGCGACACAAAACCTTAAATTACACAGCGAAATTTTCCAAGGCCTTACAGGTAGAGAGTAAAGAGAACTCCCTATGTGGTCTCTGTTTACATCGGGTCATGAACATGAGTAGGGTCCTCAGACTTCATAGGCTCCTCAGCACCCCCGTGTAATCTAACTGGATCTCCAAATCCCCTGACTGGGGGAATACGGGGTTGCTGAGCATCTGAATCATCTCCTCAGCAGTATGTGCAGTGACAGTCGGCTCCTCAAATTGGCCAGATGTTGCCTCTGGTACCTCATGCTCTGCTGCATGTGTTACTGGGGATGTCTCCTCCATGAGCAGGTCCAGTGTGATATCTCCAGTAGAGGAAATCTTCTCTACCTCCTTGCTTAGGTTCTCCACTGACTCCTTTGAGGCCTAAGACTTCCGCATCTTCTTTACCTGCTTCCCCAAATCCTTGATGGCTTTCCCATGTGTTTCAAGAGTCTTCGGGATCTTCTTTTGGTTGTCCATGAGATTCTTCTGGTTTCCCAAAAACTCCTTCAATGAATCCTCCACTGATGGAGGTACTAGAAGCTATGGTGGGGATGAAGACTGTGATGACACTGCCATAGATATGGCAGTCAGCTTTGTGGTAGCTGTCTGCATCCAAATGTTGAGACTGGATAATGAATGTTAAACCACCAGTGCAGTCTGAGGGTAGGTAGAAGATGAAAGAGTTGATAGTGGTAATGATATAGATGGCTCTGGGGATAAAGGAGGCATGGTTGCTTCTCCAGTAGAAGTGTCGGCTGATGTGGGAGGCTCGGCAACTGATTTGGTGGCCACTACCCTTGGTTCTTTAGACTGGACAGTGGAGGTAGTGGCTTTACCCTTGGATTTAAGGTTGTCCGCTCCTTGGAGGTGATACAAGGAGAAAGGCTTCTTTGCCTTCACCGCCACAAGAAAGTGCCTCTTCTCTACCCCTTGGTCTTCGAGATACTCAGTAATGAAGTTGGGGTAAGGATAGGATCTTTCTTCTTTGTTGATTGCCTTGGAGATATGGTAGGACATCAGGTTTCCCACATTAATCGGATAGCCCTCCATGATAGAAGCTACAAACACTGCCCGAGCGAGTGGAAGGACATTTTCATGCTGGCAGGGGTCAAACCGCTTGCACACAAATGTTTACCACCCTTTGGCTTCAAAGTTAAGGTTGGCTCTGACTATTGGAACTCTAGCTTTGAGCCATGCGGGTGTTTTCCCCGGAATAGCTAATATCTCAGCTAGCATGTACGAGCTGCATCATCCAAGGCTAGCTTCTCCAGGTACTGCACTGCCTCAACATCCTCAAATCCGGAATATTTGTTCAGAGTGTGGCCATCAAACTGGATTTTCAAGTTTCGGAACTTCGTCACTGTGGTACCCTTTTTGATGTGAGCAACATGTGCATAAAACTCCTTGACAAGGTATTCATTGGCATCTACCACTTTTCCGGTGAAATACTTCCATCGTTTTCTCTCCTCAAATTGCTTTAGGACATTTGGATTGTGCGGAAGTAGGTCTTTTGTTATGAATTGTCGCTCAAGAGTGAGCTACCTTTGGTACCACCATTAACGAAACTTGGAATAAGCCTTCTCGCTCACAAATCTATTGGTGCACACCTCTGTCTTCGTTGACCTAGCCAGGCCACCCACAATTGTGTCACCCCCTCTCCCATCATATAGGACTTCATCATCATCAACATTTATTGGGGTATCTGTAGTGGCAAGTGTTGTAGCAGGTGGGGAGGATAGTTCTGATCCCTGACTACCTCCCTCTGATCCATCAGACAAACCATAAGAGAAGGTAGGTTCATTGACTAGGTGGAGGCGACCGGGCAATTGTTATGATTGTGTTCCCGTTTATGCTTGGAAAGAATCCCCCTCAGACGTCTCCCGGGATGGGAGGTATTCACTGGTGACCGAGGAGTCGGGAGGAGGTCTAACTAGGGTGGTCTTTTTGCGCACTACCCTTTGGACTCATAATGGCAAGTTTTTCTTTCCTTTACCTCGGCCTCGGAAGGATTCTGCCCTCCCTTTGGAAGTGTCACCTCTACTACAAGAACGCACAATTGTCTGCACACAAGTAGTGTAAGTTAGTTAGAATTGGGGTTCTACATGTGTTAAAACATTACAAATGAAAAGAAAATCAATGCTTCTCATAACAGGGCAGCGCGGACCGCACAAAACTGAGTGCGGTCGCGGACTGTCCATCGCGGACCGCACAAAAGTGAGTGCGCTCACAAAGAGACCAGGCTCTAACTACTGGTAATCTGAAGCTAATCAACCGCGGACCGCACAAAAATGAGTGTGGCCGCGAAAAACCCATCGCGGACCGCACAATTTTGAGTGAGGCCGTATAATCATTTTATTGGGTCTCTGAAGTTCAATAGTGTGGACTACACAATTATGAGTGCAGCCGCGAAGGATCAACCGTGGACCGTACAAAAGTGAGTGCGGCCGCGAAATCTAAGCAACTAATAGTGCTTTAAAACTAGGGTATCGCGGACCGCACAATTTTGTACGCGGCCGCATACCCTATCGCGGACCGCAAAAAGAATGTGTGTGCCCGCAAAATTCTTATCAGTTTGGAACTTATGAACACTTAATACTAGGTTTTTCACTAATTATCCAAGATTTATGGAAATTAATCATGCAAAGCTACTAACCTCAGCCCCCATTATGCATACAAACACTACCCATATATTTCCAAGCAAGGATTTAGCATCAATTTGACACATTTGGCATGAACCTGACCCTTAAAAACAGAAAATTAAAACAAAGAAATAAGAAGAAAAAAAAGATGAAATTAAATCGTTGAAATGAACATACCAGTAGTAAAAAGTAGTAGAAAATCGACATTTGATGAAAATGGGATGAGATTGAAAACAAGAACAAGTGCGCAGTGCTTTAGGGTTATTTGAGAAGTTAGAGTTCGTAGAGTGTGAATAGTTCTTTAAAGTTCTATTTATACTCTGACCCCCATTGGCCCATCGACTTACCTGAGTGCGGCCGCAAAATTTCAGTGTGGTCCGCACTTTTTACCTCTTGTAGCTCAGCAGCTGCTTCATTGACGTGGTCAGTAAAAAAATGGTTGCAGCCACACAATATGTAACGACCACGAAAGTTTGACCGCGGCCACGAATCCCTAAGGGATTTTGACCGGCCAACTTCAGAGAGTTGGCAATTTCCATCATCTAGCTGCGCGACCGCGCACAGAATTATGTGGCCGTGAAGTGCTTGTGTGGTCCGCATAATTTCTGACGCGGTCCGCGAAATTTCACCACTTGGCAAAAAAATTCCTTGCCAATTTCCTGCACTGCACAATCAATTCCTACATACACTTTACAACAAGTTAGTCCAAAACAATGTCTAATCTAAAAAGAAAATCAAAAGATAGAAAAACACATAGGTTGCCTCCCAAGAAGCGCCTGATTTAACGTCACGGCACGATGCATGTTACCATCACTCATTTGAAATGGATCAATGCCACAACATAGCTATATCAATCTTTCCAAGGTAGTGCTTCACCAAGTGTCCATTGACTCTAAAGATCTCACCATTCTTGTTTTTCATATCCAAAGCACCAAAAGGAGTCACTCGACTTTGACTTGAGCTTTCCCGGAAACATCTATAACCAAGAGGTGGATAGAAGAACCAAGTCACCTTCTTTGAATTCTTTATTCCGGATATACTTATCATGTAAGTACTTTATCTTGTACTTATACAAGGACGAACTGGAGTAAGCATGGAACCGGAACTCATCAAGTTCATTTAATTTCTCTACCTAGAGATTGGCTGCTACATCTCATTCAAGGTTCAATTTCTTCAACGCCCACATGGCCTTGTTCTCTAATTCCACCAGAAGGTGACATGCTTTCCTAAATACCAACTTGTACGGAGACATGCCCATTGGAGTTTTGTAAGTTGTTCTATAGGCCCATAAAGCATCGTCAAGTTTCCTTGACCAATCAGTCTGATTTGTATTGGCATTCTTGAATAGAATGCTCTTGATCTCCCTGTTGGAGACCTCAACATGTTCACTTGCCTGGGGGTGATAGGGAGTTGAAACCTTATGAGTTACACCATACTTGGAGAGAAAAGTGTGAAAGGCATTGTTGAAAAAATGAGAACCCCCATCACTAATGATAGCGCTTGGGGTGTCGAACCTTGTGAATATGTTTTTCTTCAAGAAAGACACCACACTACGTGCCTCATTGTTGGGCAAAACCACAACTTCAATCCATTCATAAATGTAATCCACATCAATAAGAATATAAGTTTTCCCGCATGAACTCACAAATGGACGCATAAAGTCAATTCCCCACACATCGAAATTATCAATCTCGAGGATAGTGGTGAGAGGCATCTCATTCTTCTTGGAGATCCCATCGTCTCTTTGGAAATCATCACACCGCTTAACGAGCTCGCTAGCGTCTTTGTACAAGGTATGCCAATAGAATCCACAACTTATGACCTTTGAGAAATCCTTGATGAAACGATGGTAAAACCTTGCGTGACCTAGAAAGCTCCTTACTCCTTTGACGGAAGTAGGAGGAGGGAGTTTTGATATCACTTCAGTTTTTGCTTTGTCCACTTCAATACCATTCTTGGTGATCTTATGGCCGAGGACAATGCCCTCATCGACCATAAAGTGGCACTTCTCCCAATTAAGCACTAAGTTAGTCTCTTCACAACGGGCCAATACTTTATCATGATTATCCAAATATTCTTCAAAGAAATCCTCCACAACAGAGAAATCATCCATGAACACCTCGAGGAAGTCCTCCTCCATATTTGTGAATATTGCCATCATACACCGATGAAAAGTAGCCGGTGCATTACACAAATTGAACGGCATCCTTGAGAATGCACATGTGCCATACGGACAAGTGAAGGTGGTTTTCTCTTGTTCTTCAGGTGCAATAAGAATCTGGTTATCTCCGGAATACCCATCAAAGAAGCAATAATAAGCACGTCGAGCAAGCATGTCCAACATTTGATCAAGAAATGGCAACGGAAAATGGTCTTTCCGAGTCACTTTGTTAAGCTTCCTATAATCCATGCATACCTTCCAACCAGTGCCAGTTTGTGAGGGGATCAATTCATTTCTATCATTTGTGATCACAGTCATGCCTCCTTCTTTGGGACACATTGCACCGGCGAAGTCCATGAACTATCTTAAATAGGGTAGACAACCCCAACATCTAGCCACTTGATGATCTCTTTCTTGACTACCTCTTGCATGGCCTCATTCAAACTTCTTTGATGTTCCACGGATGGTTTGGCATCCTCCTCCAATATGATTTTGTGCACGCAAAAGGCGGGGCTTATACCCCGAATATCCGCCAATTTCCAACCTATTGCCTTCTTTTCTCCTTTGGAGCATCGCAAGGGTGTAATCTACTTGCACGTTAGATAAGAACGAGGAAAGAATAATAGGTAATGTGGAACAGGGCCAAAGAACTCATACCTGAGGTGTGAAGGCAAAGGCTTCAACTCCAATGTGGGAGGATCCTCGATTGAGGGCTTTGTTGGTGGAGTCTTCCGGTTCTCAAGGTCCAAGGAAAGTTTTCGGGGCCTATATGTATAGGATCCCATTCCTTGCAAGGCATTGACACATTCTACCAAGCCTTCCTTCTCATCCTCATCTTGATTCAACAACGCAGCTTCCAAATAGTCTTTAACATTGATCATATCACTCGTGTCATCAACAATTACTTCAGTCACAAGATCCACAAATGAAAACAATTCGTTGCCATTAGGCTGCCTCATTGACTTGCACACATGGAACACAACTTTTTCATCGCCCACTCGGAAAGTGAGCTCCCTAGTTTCCACATCAACTAAGGCCTTTCTTGTAGCTAGGAAAGGTCTCCCCAATATGATAGGCACCTCATAGTCAACCTCACTGTCAAGTATCATAAAATTTGCGGGAAGTATGAACTTGTCGACCCGAATTATCAATTATCCCCAATGTCCTCTTCATTGTCTGGTCTGCCATTTGCAACCTCATGGAAGTAGGTCTTGGTTTCTCAATCCCCAATGTCTTGAACACAGAATACGGCATCAAGTAAATGCTTTCCCCCAAGTCACACAAAGATTTGGCGAAATACCAATAGTGCATGAGATTGTAAAGGCATCGGGATCTTCTAACTTTTGAGCCATGGAATGCACAATGGAACTCACTTGATGTGTCATTTTTATTGTTTCATAGTTCATTGATCTCTTCTTTGTTACCAAGTCTTTCATGAACTTAGCATATCCCGGCATTTGTTCTAGGGCTTCCACCAATGGCACATTTATGGACAAACTTTTCATCATATTAATGAATTTCTTGAATTGGTTCTCATTGTTTTGCTTTGCGAGCCTTTTAGGATATGGTGGAGGAGGCCTTGGCAAAGGAGCCTTGACTTTGGGCACTACCAGATCCGGTATGTCTATCACGTGTTCCCTAGACGGGCTCACATCATCTTGAGTCTCCTCCGCATTTTCATCTATATCTATCCTCACTTAATCATTCACATTCTCATCATTTTCTGAACATCATTGCTTGTCTCATCATCATCTTGCACCACCACATCATCATCATTCACAATCTTTCTTGGGTTTGGAGTACTAGAAACTCCACCTCTACCACTTCTAGTAGTCACCGCCATATCATGGCCTGTATTTTTCCCACCCTTCGGGTGTACTACCGTGTCACTTGGTAGTGCCCCCTTAGGATGAGTATTCAAGGCTTGAGAAATTTGACCCATTTGGACTTCCAAGTTGCGGATAGAAGTGTTGTGGGAGGCTATTTGGCATCGGAGTCGGCATTTCTTTCCATCATTTGTTTGAACATGTTTTCTATCCGTCCCATATCATTATTGGAAGAACTTGGCCCTTGTGACGGATATGGAGGCGGTTTGTTGGGTTGTTGATACATCAGGGGCCTTTGAAAGCCCGACCCCTGGTTTCATTGATTATTGTTGTTCCAAACCCCTTGATTTCCATTGCCTCCCCAATTACTATTATTGTTGCCACTCCAATTTCTCTGGTTATTTCCTCCCAATTGCCTTGATTTCCTTGATTACCCCAATTTTTATTGTTGTTCCCCCAATTATTCGGATTGTTGTTGTTTTCACTATTCAAATTCCCTTGTTGACTTTGGTTTCCCCAATTTTTATTGTTTCCCTCCGATCTCCATAGTTGTTGATTTGGATCATTGCTCCGTTGACCTTAGTAATTGTTCACATATTGAACCTCTTCACTTTGATCATCATATGAGTCATCTTGATTGTACCCACTACCACTTTGCTCAAATTGGTGCGGATTGTTTTGAACTTGTTGACCTCTTTGTCTTCTCTTGTTAACCATCATGTTCACTCCTTCCAGGGCATTCACTTGTTTTGGCCCCTGAACTTGTTGAAGCTGAGCCTTGTCTAACTGATTCATGGTGGTTGTCAACATCACTATGGCTTGCCCATGATCGTGAAGTTCCATGTGAAGGTGGATAACATTAGGGTCACCCTGAGGAATGTTGGCTCTACTTTGCCAAGCCGAAGAGGTATTCTCCATCTCGTCTAATATTTCACATGCTTCACAGTACGGCGTGTTCATGAAGTTACCCCCAGCGAGTTGATTCACCACACACTGGTTAGTTGTGTTGATCCCCCTATAAAAGGTTTGCTAGATCATTGCTTCGGTCATATCGTTGTTGGGGCATTCTTTGACCATAGTGCGGTACTGTTCCCAAATCTCATGTAAGGTTCATTTGGCTCTTGTTTAAAAGCTAGGATCACATCTCTCAATGTTTTCATATGTCCCGGAGAAAAGAAGTTTGCTATGAACTTCTCGGCCAACTCATCCCAAGTGTGTATGAAATTGTTGGGTAACCTCTCAAGCCAATCCAAAGCCTTCCCTCTAAGTGAGAAAGGGTAAAGCCTTAACCTCAAAGCCTCCTCAGATACATTTGTTTGCTTGCTCCACCAGCACGTGTCAACAAAACCTTTGAGATGCTTATAGGTGTTTTGATGTGGAGCTCTGGTGAAGAAACCCCTATATTCCAGCAGTGTAAGAATGACATTGGTTATTTGAAAGTTGCATGCCCAAATCCGGGGCGGGACTATTGCACTCGTATAGCCTTCATTGGGCAACACCCGGTATGTTGCCCTTGGAGGAGGTGGGGGAGGGTTTGGAATGTTTTCATGAGGCGGGCGGCATCTCCTTTGTGCTTGAGGTTCAAGATGAACCTCATCCACTTCATTGTCATCTACCTCCTCCCCTTGAGGAATATTTCTGAGGGCCTCGTTAAGAGCCATTTGATACCTAAAAGCAATTGACACGCAAAAATAGAAAAATGGAAGGAAAGAAAAACACAAAACACAACTACTTAGATATATAGCTAAGACCGCCTAACTCCCCGGAACGGTGCCAAAATATAATCGAGTCCAAGCCTACACTACTATTGAGTAGCGAGGGTGTCGATGCAGTTTTAACCCATCTAGGTCGGGATCGAATCCGCAGGGAGTTAAATGTTTTGGAATTAAGTTTATATCTAAGTCTAGATGCGGGTTTTTCTCTTAATTACACCTCCACACATTTGGGTTTGATTTCTACTTCCAACTTTACTTTATTGTATGCAATAATTGAAACTAAGTACAATATTTTTGTTGTTGATTTTCAGGTATTTAAAGAGACTAGGGTAGTGATTTCTACCAAGGTGGATATCTAACGGATAGCAAGAATCTAAGTCAAGCATGATTATGTGGGATTGTAATATAGCTATCACACTCGGGTACTCGCTATATACCTCTCGGTAGCTTGAGTGATTTTGCCCAATTTGGCTTTCTCAAGTCCAAATGGGTATTCATGAAATTCAAGTGATTTTAGCTCAAGTCGGGTATTACTATCTCTAGGTTTAACCCTTTAATTGGGGCTATCAATTTCTTGAGTTTACCCATATTCCTTGTTAGCCTAGTTTTCCTAGACTTAGTCCCTCTTTATCAAGTAGAGACTAAGTCATAAAGGCATGAATCAGTGTTTGCAACCACTAATTATATAATTGTAGCAAGAACTAGGCTAAATATCACTAACCCATTCACATTCAAGCCCTAAATTTAAATACCCATTTGGTACTCACACTAGGGTTGGGTCACAACCCTAGCTATGGGTCTAGCTACTCATGGAAATAACATAAATCAAAGATGAAAAGAAGATAAAATCCATAACATATGATTAAGGAATGAAAATCTAATGTTAAAGGTCGAATCTAGTACAAAATTTCCCAAAATAGAAGTTCCAGCCATCTCAGGTGCTCTTACAATACATAACATAACCTAAAAATGACAAAAATTTCTATTTATACTAAGCTAAAGAAATTTCACAAAAATACCCCTGTGGAGGTTGTGCGGCCGCATAATTCTGAGCGAGGCCGCACTCTTGCTTTCGTGGTCTGCATTCTTCAACTTTGGATTTGGGTTGAGTTGAGTTTCGCGGACCGCATAATTTCAATCGCGGCCACTCAAGGGACTTTTGTGGCCGCACAATTCTAGCGCAGACGTTTCTCTGTTTTGCTCAAATAATCATCTCTCTGAATCAAAATCGTTGTGGTCCACACAATTCCAATCGCGGCCGCACAGGGACTTTCGTGGCCGCACATTTCTGGTGCTTACCACGCTCAACATTTAGCCTGAAAATGTAACTCTCTTAACCTCCCTTTCGCACTCCGCGTATATATGATCGCGGCCGCTCAACATTTGTGTGGTCCGTGCTCCAGCTCTTTTTGTCCAGACTTGGTTTTCATTTAAGTTTTGACTCCTTTGTGAGTTGATTATAGTTCATTTGGATCATTTTGAACAATTCTTGCAAGCAGGCATATTTCATTAGTTTCCGGGAATACCTTCAAGCATTTTTGGCATAAAACACAAGTAAAAGAGATCAAATAATAGGTTAAAATTCCTACTTATCAATAGCCACACAAAATATATGTGCCTCACTTTACACCACAAGTTCAAAAGTCTTCATTTTTTTTAAACTCCGTGCCCAGTCAAATGGGTTCACATATATCGAAACGGAGGGAGTACAACTTATTTTGACGAGGTTGACCATGCAGACTCCGGTCATGATAAGATATATCTCCCGGTTCTAACAGTCCCCGGTCCTCGTGACACCTTTAGTGTTTTAATGTACTATGGTCCCCCCCCCCCCATCCCCCAGTGTTCGGATGCTAAGTATGAGAATTTGAACGCTGGAGCTCTTGACATTCTTCATAATCCTTCCTCGTAGTATGCTTTACATTGTTGCCTCAATATAAACCTTACCAGAAAAAACCAATTGGGATAAAAACTGGTCGAAGGAAAAAAAAGGCAGCACATACTTTCAGTATCAACAAGGATCTTCAACAATAATATCTTTTGAGGTGAGTCACGTTCCAATTTCTTTGCAATTTAACTCCATCATAATTTTCCAACTGATATGAACCTTTACCAGTTATAGTTGAAACCTGGTAAGGTCCTTTCCACCTTGGTCCTAGCTTCCTGAAGTTAACTTCTCTAGTACTTTGAGTTACTTTTATCAAAACCAAATCTCTAACTTTGAAATATAGAATATTTGCTATGCGGTTGTAATATCTTTCCATTATTTGCTTTTGTGCCACCATTCTCACAAAAGCTAAATTTTGATGTTCTTCAAGAAAATCCAACTTAATTAGCATCGCTCCATTATTCTCCTCCTCGTTTGCTCAAGAATACCTTATGGTCGGTTCCCCAATTTGCACCGGGATCAAAGCTTCTGCACCATACACAAGCAAAAATGGTGTTTCTCATGTTCTTGACATTACTGTTGTTCGATATGCTCATAGTACTCCTGGTAGCTCTTCTAGCCAATTACTTTTCGCATCCTCTAATTCCTTTTTGAGGTTTTGAATTATAACTTTGTTGGTTGACTTCACTTGTCTGTTAGCACTTGGATGGTATGGAGAAGATGTAATCATTTTGATCTTCAATCCTTCCAAAAACTTTGTGACTTTGAAACCTATAAATTGTGGTCCATTGTCACAAGTAATTTCTTTTGGTACTCCAAACCGACAATTGAAGTGATCCCATGTGAAATCAATCACTTCTCACTCTCTAATATTTATGTAAGCACCTATTTCAACAGTGAAATAATCAGTTAAAACCAGAAGAAATTTTACTTGCCCGGGCTCTTATGGTAAATGACCAACTATATCCATTCCCTATTTCATTAATGGCCACGGTGACACCACCGAATGCAAAAACTCTACCGGTGATGTACTAACTTCACATGACGCTAACATTTATCACATTTTTGTATAAATGCCTTTGCGTCTTGTTCCATTCGGGGCCAATAGTAGCCATCCCTTATCAATTTAAGAGCCAACGAGTCCGCACCAGAATGATATATGCACACTCCTTAGTTAACTTATCTCATCACATAGACAGCCTCTAATGTCCCTAAACACTGCCAATAGTCCTTGAAACAACCTTCGGTATAATTGATCGTCAACAAGGAAATAGAGAGCAGCTTAAGTTCGTAGCACCCGGGAAGCTTTAGGATCTCCAGGAAACTTTTCATTCCTTAAAAGTCTATAAACTCATTTATCCAATTCCAAATATGGTTGGTTGATTTAACTTTACAATATCCTTCCACGTTTGTACTGAATGCAATAGTTGAAACTGCACCGACATCAACTCTTCTCATTTTCGTAGACGTCCCCCAATTGGCCAATGTGTCTGCCTTCATATTTTCCTCCCTTGGCATGTGGATGATCGACCATTCCCTGAACCGGGAAAGCAATACTTGGACCTTATTCAATTATCGTTGCATGCGCTCCTCCTTGGCGTCAAAGATTCCATATACCTGATTCACTACCAGCTAGGAGTCGCATTTTATTTCAATTACCTGGGAGCCTAGTTCCTAGGTTAACTAAAGTCCTGAAACCAAAGCCTCATACTCGGCTTCATTATTAGTCAAAGGTATAGTTATAATGTTCTGTCTCAAAGTCTCTCTTAAAGGAGTGATTAATACTATCCCAAGAACAAATCCTTTGCTTCCTTAGCAACTAAATAGGGCCAATACACCGAAAACAATTTCTGATATTAAATTTTCTTCCTTAGCAACTAAAGGCATAATACCGGGACTAAAATCAGCCACAAAGTCGGTCAAAACTTGTGACTTAATCGTAGTCTGAGGCTTATACGTGATGTCAAATTCACTAACTTCAATTGTCTGTTTAGCCAATCGATCCAATAATTTAGGCTTATGAAGGATTTTTCTCAAGGGAAAAGTCGTCACAACAGTTATGGGATGAAATTGAAAGTAAGGCCTAAGCTTTCGAGAGGTGACTACGAGAGCTAAGGCTACTTTTCGAGATGAAGATAACGTGTGTCCGTCCCCGATAAAACTTTACTAATATAATGAATAGGAAATTATGTAAATTCCTCCTCTAGGATTAGGACATCACTCACTGCAAGCTCCAAAACCACTAAATAAATTAACAACTGCTCACCTTCCTTCGATTTTGGCAACAGCAGAGGGCTAGACAAGTACCTCTTTAAGTCTTTCAATACGTGATGGTATTCTAGAGCCCATGAAAAATCATTCTTATTTTTCAAGTGAAAAGAAATAATGGCACTTCTCCAAAGACCTCGAAATGAAACTACTAAGTGTGACCACCTGACCACTCAAGCTCTGAACTTCCTTTACATTTGTCAATTGGTCAGGGATATTTTCTATGGCCTTGATCTTGTAGGGATTCACTTCTGTCACGACCCAATTTCTCCTATAGGCCGTGATGGTGCCCAACGTCGTCTCTAGGCAAGCCCGGTGAATTAACCATGTATCTATTCTTCTTTAAAAAAATCAAAGTGTCGATTTTTATTTTATTAAATAAATGAGAAGTGAAAAATTTACTAAAGTAAAGAAAAAACTAATGAAAGCGTAAATGAAGTGAAATAAATGCTCAAAATCCATAAAGTGCCACTAGCATGTTCCCAAGACCCGGTGTCACAAGTATATGAGCAACAAGTAGAATATACAAAACACTAAACTACTGTCTGAAATAGGGTAGACAAAAAGTATATACAAAAGAGAGATTGTGGGTGCTGCAGAACGGCCTCAGAGAGCAGTTCACCACTAAGCCTGGGGTTACCGCGTGCGCCTGACTAACTGCTAGATGCACATGCCTCAGATCCTGCACGATTAGTACAGACGTATACATGAGTACATAAACAACATGTACTCAATAAGTATCCAGTCTAACCTCTAAGAAATAGTGACGAGGGGTCGACACTAACACTTACTATGGGCAAATAATAAAATACAGAAATTCTAAATAAGCATGGAATATAAGAATAATAATAATAACACAACAACCAGCAATGAATAAATGGTTATTTAACTAATAGTCAATTTAAAAGTCTCCATTTGACACATGCTAACTCCAGTAATTTCAGGCCATTAACTAAATTATACCCTCTCAAGCTATAGAATAATATCAAGTATAATCAGGTTCCGAGTGTTATCACGCACGATTTATGCCGAGGTCGTACGGCTCGATCCAAAATATTGTGCATTGACAAGGGTCGAATGGAAAAATCCATAGATGCATCTATTACACTGTCGTGGCGAACGGCCCGCTCCCATGAGAGTAGAGAAGTTTACCTCGCTCGCTGAAGTACTTGCGGCCCAAGAGGACATGGATTTTTCTCAGAGCTATTATGTATTCCTCAATTCTTCCCAAAAAATAAGAAATCTAAATTGGAAATTTGCAACTTTAAAATCCCTAATCTCAACTCTATTTAAGACAACTAATATGCATAATAAACATAACAGTACAATTAAAGCATGATGTGGATCTAAGACTACCCGTACTTCTCATGAAATATAGCTACGCACATACGTAGCTCCCTACACAAGTAATAAACAACAAGATAAACCTAAGGGGATGAGTTCTCTCTTACAAGGTTAGGCAGGAGACTTACCTCGTTCTCAAGCTCACTTCTGATCCACAAATCCGCTCTATATCCTCAACTTGGTTTCATACAACAATATGATATAGATTAATCAATATTTACTCACAAGTTCATAATTTAACTATTAGAGTAATTACCCAACCCAAGTTAGAAAATTCCTAAAATTCACCGTCAGGCCCATATGCCCAGATTCCGAAAATTTTCGAAGATAAATGTTACTCATAACCTCACGAACTCAATATATAATTTTCACCCAATTCCATAATCATTTCGTGGTTAAACCCCATTTTTATTAAAACCTAGGTTTTTCAACTAAACCCATAATTTCCACAATTTTACATGTTAAAATCTACCCACAATCTATGTACTAACATTGGGTAGGAATTACTTACCTTCAATAGCTAAGTGAACACCCCCCCAAGCAGCACCAAATTCGGACCATACAAGTGAGAAATGGAAATTGGGTCTTAAGCCAGTTTAAAAATGTTTCTGCCCAGGGTTCTTTATACGCGATCACAGTAAGGCACCCGCGATCGCGAAGGCCAAAAAGGCCAAGACCTAGAAAATGCCTTTTGCGAATGCGATAAAGGACATGCGAAGACGAAGGCTTAGCAGGACTTCCCATCGCGGACGCGATGGCCTCAACGCAAACGTGAAGGCCATCAATTGACCCCTCCCCCAAATGGCCTCTCACTTCGCGAACACGAAGGCCTGAGCGAGAACGCGTAGGCTACTGGCCTAGACCACCACGAACGTGATCTCCATCTTGCGAACACGTAGGGAAGAACTCCACCCAGCCACATTCCTTTATCGCGAACGTGTTTACTTCTTCACGTTCTCAAAGTTCATAAACATGATACAGAACTTAAAGAACTCTTGAAACGCGTAAAACAACATCGAAACTAAGAATTGCGCCCCAAAACCAAATCGAATAAAATTATGAACTTCAAGTTTTAAACTTGCTCCAACCGCGTCGAATCATACTTAAACTACTCGTAAAGACACCAAGTTTTTCAAGCAAGTCTTAAATCACCACACGAAACTATTCCCGGACTCAGAATTCTGAATAGACCTCGATAACACCAAAACATACTTCAAACAAAATTTAAAGAACTTGAAAACCTTCAATGCGCCAATTTTCAATATTAAGCGTCCAAACGCTCTCGGGTCATCTAAAACTCAATTCGAACATACGCCCGAGTCTCAAATCATCATACGAACCTATTGGGACCATCAAACCTGGTTCTGAGGTTGTTTACTCAAAATATTGACTCAAGTTAAACTTAACCCTTTTAAGCTAATATTAAGGAACTAAGTGTTCTGATTTCAACCAAAACCCTCCAAGCCCGAACTAACCATCCCCGCAAGTAATAAAACAGTAAAAGCATATACGGGGAGTCTTATTTAGGGGAATAGGGATCTATAAAGCAAAATGACCGGTCAGATCGTTACAACTTCAATTCCTCATTATGAAACCAAAAAGCCAAGAAACTTCGCGTAACCAAATCCAAAAGCGCATTTTCAGGGCTGAGCTTCATGTTTTACTTCCCTAAAATATCAATTGTCTCTTGAAAATGAGCCAAATGATCTCCTGCAATAAGAGACTTAACCAGTATATCATCAATATAAACTTCCATAGTTTTACCTATTTGTTGTTCGAACATTTTATTAACAACCCTTTGATAAGTGGCTCGGGCATTCTTAAGCCCGAAAGGCATCATGTTATAGAAATAAGTGCCAAACATTGTGATGAATGAGGTTTTTTCTTGATCCTCCGTCATCTTAATTTGATTATACCCGGAATACGTGTCGAGAAAGCTCATTAACTCATGTTCGGCCGTAGCATCAATCGTTTGATCAATGTTCGGAAACGGGAAAGAGTCTTTAGGGAATTCCTTTTTCAAATCTTTATAATCCACACACATTCCAAATTTATTATTCTTTTTGTGAACAACCACTACATTAGCTAACAAATCGGGATAATTTACCTCTCAAATTGAACCTTTATTCAATAATCGGGTTACCTCTTCTTTAATAAACATATTTCTGACCTGTGCTATCGATCGTTTCTTCTGCCTTACCGGAGGGAAATTAGGGTCCAAACTTAGCTTGTGGACAACAACTTCCAACAGTATACCTATTATATCACAATGAGACCATGCAAAACAATCGATGTTAGCTTTAAGGAAATCAATATTTTAAGTCTTAGTTCGGGGCTCTACCCCGTTCCTAAGCGGAATTTTCTTTCTAAGAACTTCTTGAACAAAGACACTTGTTCGAGATCCTCTACGGTCGATTTGGTTGCATTCGTTTCCTCTGGTACCTGAAAAGACCTCGGTACCTGATAGAAATTTGATGACTCCTCTTCTCTATTATCTTCAATCGGAATGGACGAGGGCACCAGTTCCTGTAGTTGTTGTTTTCTTGTTCCTTTTTCCTTGCTACTGGAAAAGGTAACTGCATTCATTTCTTTTGCATCCGGTTGATCTTCTCAAATCCATTTCACCTCATTCAGTGTGGGGAATTTCAGCAGCTGATGGTAAGTTGATGGCACATCCTTCATTTTATGAATCCATGGCCTTCCAAGGATCACATTGTATCCCATGCCACAATCTACCACTTCGAATAGAGTGTTCTTAGTTACACCTTCGGCATGCATTGGCAGTAAAACATTTCCTCAAATCGTTACACTTGTTAGGTTGAATCCGGCTAGAAGCTTTGTTGTCGGAACAATGTTTCCTGTTAACTTACCTTGTTCCAAAACTCTCCATTGAATGATACAGGTTGAAATACATGGATCAACCAACACACATTTAATTTTAAGATCTAAGACATTACGCGATATTACCAGAGCATCGTTATGCGGTAAGAGAAGTCCATCGGCATCCTCTTCCGTGAAGGTGATTCATCATCTTCTGTTTCTTCTTGGATCCTCTTTCCATGAGTTACAAATATCTTGTCTTCTTTACTGCTGAAATGTCACCCCACTTACTTTGTCACCACCACAGATCATGTTTATCGTTAGGCGAGGTGACCCTGTAGCTGGTTTAGCTGGTTCCACAGCATCTCGATTCCTACAATAATTACTTTTGGCACAATCACTTAGAAATTCTCTAATATGATCATTCTTCCATAATATTGCAACCTCTTCATGAAGGTGTCAGTAGTCCCCAATCATGTGTCCATGTGTCCCATGGAATTCACAATATAGGTTAGGATCCTTTTGACTTATCATATCGAATTGGTTTTGGGAATCAGCCTCCTTAATATTTCCCATAGCCGACACAAATTCCATTAAGCTGATATTAAAGTTGTAGTCAGATAACCGGGGTAAGCTATATCTCGGTACACCGATTGTTCCTTCTCCTGTAAAGCTTTACTATTCTGACCACGATCCGCTCTTCTTTCGGCAAACCTATCAGATGACTGAAATCCTTTATTTTCACACACATCAACCCTTTTGTAAGGCTGAAAGAGACTCTTGGAAACCGATCTACATCAAAATCAGTTTTGAACTTCTCCTGATTCCGATCATGATTACGCCTTTTGAATACACCTAAGAGCTCAGTTGATCATCCTCTATTGTAGTTTTTTATTCAAAACGATTGTGGACATCTTCCCATGTGGTTGCCTGAAATTCTAACAGACTTTACTTCAGTTTCCTGGAGGCATCAGAGCTTAGTGGATCGAGACCTTTGGTTAACACTTCATCTGCTCGTTCGTCTGATACTGCCGACAACAACATCCTCTCCTTCTTAAATCATATCATAAACTCTCGCAATAGTTCGGATTCTCCTTGGACGATTCTGAATATATTTGCCTTTCAAGCTTGAACTTTTCTTGCCCCAGCATGAGCTTTAATGAAAGAATCTGCAAGCATTTCAAAAGAGTCAATCGAATTCTAAGGTAAAAGAGAATACCAAGTTAAATCACCCTTCGTTAGGTTTTGCCAAACTTTTTCAACAAGACATATTATATCTCATGCGGGGCCAAGTCAATTCCCTTTACAGTTGTAGTGTGAGTTGTGATATGTTCTTGTGGATGTGAAGCCCTATCGTACTTCGGGATGTCGAGCATCTTAAATCATTTGGAATTAATTTCGGGGTTGCACTTGGTTTGAACGACAGTTGTCTATACTTCTTTGAATCTGGTCCTTTTAACATCGGTGGTGCTCCCGAGATTTGACCCATAGGAGCATAAATCCTTAGCATTTGGTCTATTCGTTCATTCATTTTCCTCATAAATCTCATGAACTCGGTTTTGAAAGAGTCATTAACGTTGTTGTTGTTCTGGGATCCACTACCTGCACCACCTGCTTCATTTTCATTAAAACCAAACTCCTCCCTCGGAGCGATGTTACCGGTTCCTTTCGATGTTTGATTTGTAGGCACGGTGGGAGGAACTCAGATTCCACCATTAGAGTTATTTGAAGCAATCGAAAGTGCCTGTTCAACTCCGTCATTCCCCGGTCTTGTCTTGAGAGGTACTTCATAATTTCCCTTTATTGCTCCCTCAAAATTTTGACAGTTTCAACATGTTCATCATCAGGAGTTAGACTTTTCACATGCCGAGGATTGTTCTTCATGAACAAGAGTTGTTTCATCTCCTTCATTTCAAGTTTCACTAATTGAATCATCACACTGGAAAACATCCTCACGCTCGTTGTGTGTTCCAAAATTGTAAGAATTATTCACATTGTTAGTTGTCATACTGATTTTTCTTTTACTGGAGAAAAGAATCAAACTCCATTAGTAACATATGAATGGATCAAAGTAATTATACAATTGTCTGTGCCCCATAGTGGGCGCCAAACTGTTTACCCATAAAATGGTAGAGTTAAATTTGTAACGTAGTTTATAGACACGTGAACTAATTTAATCCAAGAATATGAAATAAGTAAGAACAGAAATAAGATTATCAAAATAACTTGAAGAAAATACAAGCCTGGTTGTGGACTTAGCTTCTCAGAAAGCATTAATAAGAGCAATATTAAGTACAAAAGAAAAAGAGTTATTTGCTAAAGTAAGAGCAGATTTTAGACTTTTTGTACAGATGGTTTTTCGTGTCCAATAATAGATGAAAATTCTTCTATTTATAGCTCTATTTAGGGAGACAAGATCTCCAAATCAAGATCTTCTTTAATGTGAATAAAACCCCTCTTGATGGTAGAGTAACGGCTGAGTATAAATGACAAGATTATTTGTAACGGTTGTTCGTTGAATTCCGTATTTCTCAATTGATACCTCCCGTCCAAAACATTGTCTTCAGATTTACTGTCTTCGAAACATACCCAGTACGGCTATGTGTTGGCTCATGCCTTACTTGTCTTTACTTCCACGTGTCAGTTCGTCAAGTATCCACCTGTCATTTACCAATTTTACCTCATACAGTTAGTGTTGGACCGCCTATCTCAATCATATTTAGGGCTTTCAAAGTATAATATATAGTCAGATAAAATGATATTTAACCTATATGTATAATATAATTTTCCAACGAATGATGTTCTCTTGACCACCAATGACACCGTGTAGCTACACTATTGTGTTCATCCGACCGTAACCTCTAATGGGAAGCTCCTTTCTACCCGTTATTCATTTTCATTGCATGCCGTCAATAAGCATTTGCAATCATTCTCATGCTTGTCCTTATATATGATTCAGCAACAACAACAACCCATTAAAATCCCACCAGTGGGATCTAGGAATGGTAGAATGTACACAGACCTTACTCATATCCCGAGTAGAGAGTTGTTTCCAAAAGACCCACGACTCAAGAAGAAGAAAATAAACAATAGACAAGATCACTGACAACAACAGAAGCCAGAAATATAATATCAGCATCATTACAAATAGAAAATAGATGTAAAAGCAATTACAACAACTAGTAATAATGCCATAGAAAATAGTGTGGAAACTACATAAACCACTAACAACCCAAGGCAAAACATTATCAGCCTAGCCCCGCCCACGGAACAACGTAGAAAACGCTCGACTCCCTCCTAACCTACAACCCTAATGCTCGATCTCCACACCTTCCTATCAGAGACATGTCCTCGGAGATCTAAAGTCGCGTCATATCCTGTCTGATTACCTCACCTCAATACTTCTTAGGCCACCCACTACCTCTCCTGGTGTTTTAGACTTCAATACTACACAATATTATAAGTTAATTGTGCAGTACCCAATTTTTGAGTGCTGTCTAATAAGAAGAACCTGGTTCTTCTTAATCTACTACTTACTACAGTTTGCGGAATAATTAAGCAGTAATAGTAAAGACATATGGATTTTTACGTGGAAAACACCTGGCTCAAAAGGTGAAAAAACCACGACCTACTCCTCAGTACGATTTGCTCAAACTCTTCACTAAACACTGAGCCAAAACGGACTTACAAAATAAACTCTTTTTTAATCCTAGGACTAACTCTAATCCTCTTTGTATCAATTAGCCTCTAGATAATTTCTACAGAATTCAAGCTAACTCTAACTGGATCAATTTGTACCTATTACAATTTGCTTCTCTAAAGCTGATAAGATACAATATTTAAACTCCTACTACAATCAACTAGACTCGATATACAGACAATGAAACTGTTCCTTCTAGTTGAGCTGTAGCCTTTGTGTCGCACAACAATTCTGCTTGCAAAACCTCTGGAATTTTTGTTTCAGAACTTGATTCACTTTTGCACTTGTGCGTCTCTTCTTTCAGCAGTAATACTTTGATTATTTATAGAGGTCGTTTGTTGAGTCCATGATACAATTCTGATCCAACTCTTCCTTGGTAGACAAGTTTGATTGTAACTCAACTTCCTTCCTCTATTCCTGTCCTAGCTGAAATCAACTTCTGTCTTCTCTATCAATTTGCAACCTTTTCGTATTAGGAGACATTCTCTTAGTTCTTTGATATTTAGCAAACACTAATATCTCCTAGACTTGTACGATTTGTGATCCAACTGCTTCATACAGAAGTGTGTGCTATGATGGACCTGGTTCGACTGGACACTTGTTGTCAATCTTCAAAACCCATTCAGTGACATGGGCCAACAAATTCCCCCTTTTTGATGATGACAAACTCTGTGCATTTATCATGTATACACATCCAATACTTTGTATTTTTGTGAACATTAATCATCAAGAACCAGGTTCATTAGGTTATAAATATCACTTCAAAATTTTTTCAAAAATTGAAACAATAACTGGAGCACATTTTCCCCCTTTTGGCATCATCGAAAAGTTGCAAAATGATACTTACCAGTAATTAATTCTTACTCATGGCCAATTTAGGCAACTGCAGGTGCAAACATGATTAATCAACACAAGAAACCAATAATGTAAGCTAAATCATAAATAGAGACATTTGTCAAAACACCAAGCTTTCATTTAATTAACATGGTTGATCAACACCAAAACATATTAAAACAAAGACAATCTAAACATGAGTACGACAGAATTAAATAAACTCAAACAAACAACTAGACATAGTCCCGAACTGGGCACTCGAAAGGATATGAGGGGGTATCTCTGGAAATTCCTAAGTTTGGGGTGGTGCATACGAGGAAGGACTCTTGGTTTGGATAAGAGACAACACTTGGTGTAAGACACCCTCATTTTTCTCCTTCTCCTTGGCTAATTCAGCTTTGAGAGCATCACGCTCACCTTCTACCTCAACTAAGCGAGTCTTCAAACAAAGGATCTCCATATCCTTTTGCTCACTTTCTTGCACCAGAGTACGGACCTTCCTGTTAACCGGTTGCTTCCGAGATGAACCAGGTTCATCTGCCGGGGCACTGACAGTGTAATCACATGACAGCAAAGTGTCCTTCCCAAAGAAATCCTTAGCAGTAGCCATTTCAGCCTTCTTTGTGGGAACTCCAAAATGACCCAGAACTGCAGTAAGTATAAATCCATAAGGAATCGCATGGACCTTGGTGCCATTTACCACCCTGTCCAAAAGCTGGATGATCAAAGATGGCCAATTGATCTGCTTGCCTCTATATATACACTCCATGAGCGTTAGATCCATATAGTTAGCAATGTGCATGCGCTCTTGTCTTGGCAGCAGAAATTTAATCACAAACTCAAAGAACAGCTTGTGTTCAGGCTTCATATCGCTTTTGTACACTGCCCTGGGCTCAGGCTATTCTTCATTGTCATAAAAGAATCTGGTGATGGTAAGTATTGAGGCCATTCCATCCAAGCAAGGCCATCTCTGCCTTGTATAATCATCATATCCCTCAGATGGAATGTCTAGAATGACTCCCAGTTCTTGTGCGTCAAAAGAGACTTCAACTCCCCTGACCAATGATGTAACCCTTCCTCCAATCACAGTTGCATTCGCCATGAATTCCACTACTTCATTTCTTACTAGCCTGCCCTCCAAGCGAAGGACCATGTCCTTCCAGCCTTGAGCTGCCAGAAAATCCACTAAGTACCTCATACCTGGCTCCTCTAGGTCTTTCAGCAATTTTCCCTTCAAAATATGTCTCTTGCCAAACATGGAAACTTTGTCCATCGACACTTCTCCAACCTCTTTCTCATCATCTCCACTCCAATCAGTATCATTATCTTTCTCAACAATCTGAACTTTCTTCTTCGACTTTACCTTGGACCGTGTCCTTGTAGATGTACCCACGGTGGTAGCAGACATAGGTGATGACTTCTTTAAGGAAGTCTTAGTCAATTTTTCTTTGGGTGTCTTGACCACCACTGGAGTAACTTCTTCATTTTGTTGGACCAGGTCCAACATCTCATCACTAGCAATAGCCTCAACAGGCTCCCCTACTTTTGCTTTCCCTTTCTCAGATCTCTTTCTTTTGCTCTCTTGAAGAGCTTTTTCCATCTTTTCCTCTTCTTCACGAACAGTATTTCTCGTAGCTCGTACCCTTGGAACAGGTACACCAACAGACTCATCAGTTTTCCTCTTCTTTGAGGCCTTAGACTTAATGGACTTGGGAGTCCTTCTCTTCTTGGGGTTGTATGAGTCCCCCAGTTTCTTAAGTCTCTCAGCCAAGGTTTCTTCCCCAGAAGAAACACGATCATCTATCTCCTTCATAAGCTGTTCTAATCCAGCAGCAGCATCCTCCACTTCATTAGTTCCCCCTGTCACTACGACATCATCTTCAAGATTCTCAGGAATGGGGCCACAAATACTAAGTATGGAACCATCCTTCCCAGATCCCCTCACACCTGCATCTCCCTCATTCTCAAGAATTTTCCCAGTTTTTCTTGGCCTTCTTGGCACTTCCACATCCACCACAGACCCAACCAGCACAAATCTATTTTCAGAATTTAACACAGAGGTAACATCAGTATTACCTTTCTCAGCACTTGACGAACCAGGTGCATCGTCCTCTTGTGCTGATTTAAATGATTCACTGGATGAATCAGGTTTGGGTTCTTCTTCAGCCTATAACAAATCTTCCAAGAACTTTGTTCGTGACCCTGAAGCCACAGATTTTCGTGCAAAAACCTTGACACGACGGGGTTTTGGGGCTGGAATAGGGTTTGGTGTAGGTCTAAGAGCCTCATGGTATTCAGGGGTTTCAGGTGTCTCAGAAGATTCAGAACTGTAAACCGGTGGGGAATCAGACTCATATACTCCTTCATCGTAGTCACGATTTTGAGAATTAGATGAAGCAGATGACATTGTTAATTTTTTAGAGAAAAATAAGAAAGGGCAAAAGACAGTGGAGATTTTGGTGTTGCATGACTTGAACAGGGTTTGTCTATAGCTTTATTCACTATTGGTAATGATGGCCTATTTATAACTTGTGGCTGGGGTAATTGTAACGGACAAGTATTACAAGTAGGATACTAATCGATTAAGGACTGTCAGTGATTTGATATTGATTAGACCGTTTCTTTCTCCCTAAAACTAGGCTAATTTAATGAGACAGAACTTCTTGAAACTGGTTCATTTTGGGTAAGTACAAGAATTTGAATTGAACCATAAAAGGATAGAGTCCTACTCATGTATGACTGTACTTGAATTAATACATGTATGGAGATGAAAACGTACCTTGTCAGTCATGTAAACCAGCATGGATGAACCAGGTTCATCATGAAAAAAACTTTTATTTTGCCTCAATTCACAAATAGAGAAACATCATTAGCAACTAAGGAATCATATTAATACATGGCAGAAGAGTATGAAAACAAAGACATAGTGCTGAGCAATGATTAATCTGATTAAGTATCCTAATTAAAATTTCTAGCCATAAAACTTTCTCCTCTTTTTTTTCTATAGGTGATATTAATCATCCCTAATTCAAGCCTATTTCTCTCATAATTCTCTCTACTCAATGCTTTGGTAAATATATCAGCAATTTGATGATCAGTGGCACTGAATTCAATTGAGATCATCCCCTTCTCATAATTATCCCTCAGGAAATGGTGCCTAACATCTATGTGCTTAGTTCTCTTGTGATGAACCAGGTTCTTAGTCATACTAATAGCACTAGTGTTATCACAGTAAATAGGAATGCATCCCACATCTAT
>ML245949.1:1235-39788 GCA_005239495.1 Nicotiana undulata | reverse complement strand
TATTTTTATGAATAGAGTAATTTATAGAAACTGTGTATTTGCTCGTTTCTTCAGTATAATTTGTAACATGCCAAAAGAAAGAAGGGATAGCCTTAACATACCTGGAGTAGGAAAAATCTGTATGATATACTTGGAAAAGATTGCACCGTACTTCCTTAGAATCGCAAAATCCCGTTGATATTACGTAATATTATTTCGTATGAAATTTTTGATGAGCAAAATCACGTTAATCTTGTCTTACTTTGTAGAAGAGTTTTATGGAACAAGATATATGAAACAAGAGTTATTTTGAAAAATCTTGTTAGAGACCTTTAACCGAAAGTCTCCTACTTACAAAATATATAAGAATCTCTTGCCTTTAGGATTTGTAGGAATCTTTATAATAAGTCACGTTAGTACTTGGAAAGACTCACATCTGATTCATGGTATTGAAAAAGCTTAGAAGGACATATCTTTTGTATATTACATGTTAAGTTGCCACCTATTTCGAATGATTCTTAGTCATGAATTATGGCTAAGAATCATACGGTTGGTATAGTGGCTTGCTTCCACATGGAATTTTGATCTTATCCCACAATTAATTAATTTAATTTGGTAATATCCCGCTACCCAGTGATTAATCAATTACCCGCATAATTAAGAATTATCTCAAATTATTTAAAATTCTACTTATTTTTAATATACTTTATACATCCTACTATTATGATCATATGGTACCTTGTATGGTACTAGTCCGTAGATACTGGGTATCATCGCTCGGCCCGTATTTTATCCCAATATATCAACTTGGACGAAAATTTATTTTCTTTGACTTTCTTTCCCTCTCACCTTCACGAATTTACCCATCACTTGTTTGAAATAGCATAATCCTTATAATCTCCAAAAATTCTTTTCCTTGGACTGATGTCAATTACCTTACAACAAATTCAATGTACAATACTGCAGGGTGCAACACTGTCATAACTTATTACTGCGAAGCGTAACATCACCGTAATGTAATACTGTTGGGTAGAACACTGTCGTAACTTTAATACCGTTGGACGTAACATCATCGTAATATATTACTACATAGGGTAACATTATCATAATATAATACTGCAGGACGTAATATTGACGTAATATTCCGGGGTGTAACATCATTCTCCCCTTTGGAACATTCGTCCTCGAATGTCGACTAATGCTCCTATCATTTTCTTAACTTATATCTTCCGAATACTTTAGAAATTTCCTTTCCAACTAGGCGACTGTTCTGTGAATAAGTCCAAAGTCTAGGGCATCCCCCCCTTAGGCCTCCTTCTCACACCACAACTTGTAGTCGGAATCCTTCCAATCTCGTAGCGGTTGCTACCTTTCATCATGCAGCCTGTATAGTTTTGATCTTATAAGTGTGCCCAATCTCTAGGCTTCACATTTAGATCTTGAGATGTCCCTTTGAGAATTTATGAGTATACTGAAGTTCTTCGCTCGGTACTTGGTTGAATTCACGAATATTGTTATATCTCATCGCATAGGTCTGTTTAACCATCCATATGAATTACTGCCATAATTCTTACTTTAATTTATCGTTGCTGAGGTCTGCTACCAAATCCCAACTTACTCCCGTTGCTCATTCCATATGTATAAATTTAAGTCCTTTAATGCTTCCTCATTACTGTTCATCTTTAGAATGACGGCCTAATCTTATCTCATACTTTGTAACTTTTATCCATCCATTGTCGATTCACCTCAATATTTACCTACAATATACCACTGATACCTTGAAACTTCTTACCTAAAACCTTGCCACTAAGGCTTATGTTGCATCGATGAATCTTTCAAGTGATTTTCCTAATCCACTTAGGGTGATACTGTACTTCAATAATCGTATTTTATAACATCCCAATGTGATTCACCTTACGTGGGTATTTTTAGCCCCTTACAATTCATGTAATCCTCTTCGAGTCATTACTCAATCGAAGGCCCAAACGTCATCTTTTATCTATCACAATTACACCCTCATTCTATTACCATGGTGGAATTCTAAATGCTATTAGTCTTAGACTCCTTTGAGTTTATTCAGGCTATAGTGAGCTTTGTATAATTTAGAGAAAACATATGCTCTTCTTGTTTTCATAAGCTTAATCCTGAGTACTTATCCATTTTTGTTACCTTCTCACTCGCCCCTTTTTTTATCCTTACTCTTGTCTTCTAGTACCTTGTCGCTTCACCATACAATGGCTTGTGACCTACACAACTCTATTTATATTACTTGTAACCTTTCAACTTGCTTGCATCACAGATTTCCTTATGTCATTCTGGGACATCAAGCGAGATATCACATCGTCTCTAACGCTTCTTTACTGTCTTAGTTAGCCTCCTCAATACCTAGAAACCATAGGCTATGAGATATGTCACTGACTATGCCACTAGCATTCTTGGATATTGAATCCCAGCACTTCTAGCCTTCTATCCGAGGTATGGACTATTCACATATTCTGCCTTTGAGTATCTCGTACGCTGTTCACCTTTACCTTACTTACCTTAAAATCTCGCATCGTATATTCTATCTCTTTCATGACCTCCCTTCCACCTAGGTGTAATTCGCTTCCATAACTTGAAGCTCTATTATAATACCCGCACCTCTGCTACATACACAATCCGGCAGGAGCTTCGTGCTGACTTCTTATGAGGCTGGCACTTCTTCTAACTGTCTTCCTTGTAGAGCCATTATAGATTATGGTTGTTGTGTTATTTCTCTTGAACATCTGATATTAAGAGTGATTCTGTCGTGTTCTCCAGCACAACTTCTATAATTTTTCTAGGTCCAATAATCAGACTCCTGATTTATTTAAGTGATGTAATTCTTTAGTTTCTTCTTTCCTTCTGAACAGCCTTTATGTAGGCTTAAGCTATCTTCCAATCTGTGGCTCATGGTATCAGTTATTACCTTGGCCTTTCATGGGTGTTATGGAATATCCATGATACAATCTTCTAACAATTCAATCCATTGTCTAAGCCTTGGGCTTAATTCTTTCTTTAAACTTATACCGGAGTCTTCTATGGCTGTATGATTGTCAACAAATATGCTGCCTAGATAATGCTCCAAAATCTTGAGTGTATCCATAACGTACTAACTCTGGATCATTGATCAGATAATTCTTTTGTTCCATCTTAGCTTTTTTTCAACGTAAGCTATTACTTTTCCTGATCTTTTTGCCCCCTTATTGCGTCCATACTTAGCTTATCTTAGTGCCCATATATATTGAAATTCTATACAACTCATATGATCATGAATATCACCTCTAATTTTACTCCCTTTTCATTAGCCATTGTAGGTGTCACTTTCTTAGGGAGTGCATACAATGTTGTTTTGAGACTATTGTCACACGACCATTTCCTCTTTAGGTCGTTGTACTGAGGTTGAAGCCTTCTTCCTTATTTCCTCAGCTAGTCTTTCATCGTAGTACTTAGGGAAGACCCTCTGACTCTTGTAAAGATGCAAGCTTATTACATCGAATACTCGACAGACCTTCTGATGTCCTTCCTTGCCTATACTTATCCGTAGTTGCTTACCTCCATGCCCTTGTGCTTGTAGGGTTGCTTCTGAACTGATATTTTGACTGTCTCCCCAGTGGCACTCTCTTTTATTCCCGTAACATTCATACGGACTTACGGTACCCTTAACTACCATGACTCCTATCTGAATATATTTCAAGTATTACAATAACATTACTGTGAAGCTGAATTCTCCATGTTGGGTTCTACTATGTTTATCTTACACGATCTGATGACTTGTCTATAACCTCTTGTTTAGCAATAACTGGGATCTTCCTGGCCAATTACTAACTACTCGTTGGCCCATTCTCATATTAATATTCCGCGTAACCTTTCTTGGGTTTTTTTTCCTTTGTCTTAACTTACGTCTCGCACTGGCTCCTTATTTATTAATAACAGCTCGGGCAGGAACCTTTACTTCCTCTCATTGACGTTGTTCTTGCACAATATTCTAAAATTGTAGCGTATATGTAGCATTTTGGATAAATGCCATCTCATTCCTTTTTCATTTTTTTTTTCGCATTCTTGCTTTACCATTCCATAGTCACTAGAACCACTTAATTCCGATATAATGCAACATCATTCCATATTCCCCCCTTTAGGGAGGTACTAAGATCTAAATCCACGAGGATCTACCTATAGATGTTTTACCTCTTTATCTTTGGCGTCATTTCAGAACACTAATGATCCTTACTCACCTTGCGGCAATCCTTGTGTACCAAGGACAACAAATTCCCTTACTCGCGATGGTGACACTTAGCGCAATTGGCACATGTAGTACCTTAAGCTTAACTTTTCTTACATTGCTTGCTCTAGGGAAGCGTCTCCCCGAATGACTATTCTCTGTATTCATCGTGAATCTTCTTCTGTGGTCCCTTCTATTACCGCCAGAACGAAATCTGAAATTCCCATGATGCCGAGTACTTCCCAATCATTCAATCCCTAATTCATATTTAGTTTATCTTGTTTGCCAGTCCATACTGAGTTCTGTTACTCTGGGGATTAACTCTCCCCTGTGGTAGTCACGTTGGAGTTACGAACTTATTTCTCGAAATGAGGATATAACCTTATGGCCTATCCTCTTTCGTTGTCTTAAGGCCCATCACATTTCGTCTCTTTCTTCATTTGACTATAGGTTTTGTAACACTCTACCGTTTTCATCAATGTATCACACCTTATTCATAATGCTTCCTTCTCTCTCTTCTTATTACTCTGCAAATGTTTCTGCATATCCCTTTTCTTGTGAAAACTTCAATACGACATTCTTTCACTTTTAGCTTTCCTTTGCTCCATCCAGTGGCTCTTCAAGTTGCTTAACGTTCTCACTTTACTAGGGACGCGAGCCACACTAAGGTAATATGTATCCCTTCAAGGCTTACAGTGCATGTCTTTGTAGTACTCATATCTGGCTGAACTATTTTAAAGTGTACCATCTGGGTGTCTCACAAGGAGATCTATTAGCACATTTGCAATATCCTTCAGAAATGTCAATTGTCACAAACAATTCATCCATCATATCTTCTTATACTACTTCTATTAACCCCCATAGGGCATATCTGGAATGGGTGCGACCAATTGTATATACCTCTGTTACTATTGAATATAACTCAAAAAGCTTATGTGCCTCTTCCTGAATTATAGACATTGTTAACCTTTGTTAACTGGACGCCTCGTACCATTATTCATCTTGCTTCTTTTGCTTGTTGAAACTTGTATTTATCTTCTTAATCTCTCATTGTCTTTTACCATAGAGGTGGATAGGCATTCTTGCCTTAAGGCTTCTTAACAGGAAGCTTACACCTTTCAGTACACCCATGATCTGCTAAAGACCTCACATTTACTTGTCGTAGGCATCGTCTTATCACGAATAAAAATAGAATTTCGGAATTTGAATTCTTATAAGTGAGCTCTACCACACGATCTAGAGTAAGAAGAAAGAGTGACAGTCCTAAATGCTCTGTAGCCTTCTGCTTATAAGTGTGGTGGACGACACACCATAAACAAGACTCTACTAGACACGGCTTGTAGACTCCCTAGGAAAGAACTGCTCTGATACCACTTTTGTCACGACCCAAACCGATGGGCCGCGACGGGCACCCGATACCTTACTCGACCGAGTACCAACGTGACATATATTTCTTATTACATTATCATATACATGTGACATACGGGCCTAATAGGCCAACATAATCATTTATAAATTCAAAACATAGGCCGATAAGGCCGTACAATCTTTCACGTATACGACATATGTCTACAAGCCTCTAAGAGTACATAAATGTCACAATGGTCGGGACAGAGTCCCGACTTACCAAACAATACACGTCTAAATCATACTAACCAACACAAGCAACTCCAAAGCAAATGGAGCGCACCAACATCTTCCGCTGAGTTAGTAGCCTACTTGGAGGGCTCTCGACTTGTCTATCGGGACCTGCGGGCATGAAACGCAGCGTCCCCAGGCAAAAGGTACGTCAGTACGAATAATGTACTGAGTATGTAAGGCACAAAAATAAATACATAAGAGACATGGAAGAAATATAGAGTACATGACTCAACCCGTAAGCCTGAATAACTTTGTAAATCATAAATTACTTTTAGCGTAATGCATATGCGTATGAATGTCATGTCGTGCATAGGTACATATTTCATAACATCATCAGCCTCTGAGGGCATCCCATCATATCATATCGGCCACTGTGGGCAACATCATCATCATATACCAGCTGATCAGGTGGTGGTGCGTATATAACGCCATAACCTTTCCCATATCCCATATACATATATATATACATACATATATACGCGTATATAACGTCGTTTGAAGATACATACATATATACACGTATATAATGCCGTTTGAATCATATTTCAGCCACTGTGAGCAACATCATCATCATCATATACCAGCTGATCAGGTGGTGGTGCGTATATAACGCCATAACATTTCCCATATCCCATATACATATATATATATACATACATATATACGCGTATATAACGCCGTTTGAAGATACATACATATATACGCGTATATAACGCCGTTTGAATCATATTTCAGCCACTGTGGGCAACATCATCATCACATACCAGCTGATCAGGTGGTGGTGCGTATATAACGCCATAACCTTTTTCCATATCCCATATACATATATTTACATATATACGCGTATATAACGCCATCTGGTCATGGGTCAATGCACATATATGAAATGCATGAAAAATACGTAATAATCTCAATATTCCTTCCGGATAAACTTTTCCAACTGCGTATTATTCTGAGACCCATGAACAGAAAATAATAATAATTCTCATGGGGAATCAAGAATATAGACACCCCTACTATTTCTATGAATAGAGTAATTTATAGAAACTGTGTATTTGCTCGTTTCTTCAGTATAATTTGGACCATGCCAAAAGAAAGAAGGGATAGCCTTAACATACCTGGAGTAGAAAAAATATGTATGATATACTTGGAAAAGATTGCACCGTACTTCCTTAGAATCGCAAAATCCCGTTGATATTACGTAATATTATTTCGTATGAAATTTTTGATGAGCAAAATCACGTTAATCTTGTCTTACTTTGTAGAAGAGTTTTATGGAACAAGATATATGAAACAAGAGTTATTTTGAAAAATCTTGTTAGAGACCTTTAACCGAAAGTCTCCTACTTATAAAATATATAAGAATCTCTTGCCTTTAGGATTTGTAGGAATCTTTATAATAAGTCACGTTAGTACTTGGAAAGACTCACATCTGATTCATGGAATTGAAAAAGCTTAGAAGGAAATATCTTTTGTATATTACATGTTAAGTTGCCACCTAATTAAAATGACTCTTAGTCATGAATTATGGCTAAGAATCATACGGTTGATATAGTGTCTTGCTTCCACATGGAATTTTGATCTTATCCCACAATTAATTAATTTAATTTGGTAATATCCCGCTACCCGGTGATTAATCAACTACCCGTATAATTAAGAATTGTCTCAAATTACTTAAAATTCTACTTATTTTTAATATACTTTATACATCCTACTATCATGATCATATGGTACCTTGTATGATATTAGTCCGTAGATACTGGGTATCATCGCTCGGCCCGTATTTTATCCCAATATATCAACTTGGACGAAAATTTATTTTCTTTGACTTGCTTCCCCTCTCACCTTCACGAATTTACCCATCACTTATTTGAAATAGCATAATCCTTATAATCTCCAAAAATTCTTTTCCTTGGACTGATGTCAATTACCTTACAACAAATTCAACGTACAATACTGCAGGGTGCAACACTGTCGTAACTTATTACTGCAAAGCGTAACATCACCGTAATGTAATATTGTTGGGTAGAACACTGTCGTAACTTTAATACCGTTGGACGTAACATCATCGTAATATATTACTACATAGGGTAACATTATTGTAATATAATACTGCAGGACGTAATATTGACGTAATATTGCGGGGTGTAACACCCATCCCAGATCAAAAACATTGGATGCGACGTCGGTGTATAGGACCTAGAGGTCTTGTGTTCGGAGAGAAGCTTGGACGGTTTCCTTCTCGACCTCAGGCATTATATTTGCACTGAAGTATGTGACAAAGTTGGCAATCACTTGCGACTGATATGTGATATGGTGCTCGCTTAGCTCGATGGCCCACTTAGCCAGCCTCCCCAACAATTCGAGCCTAGTAAAATGATTCTTAGAGTAAAGTTTGTAACGACCAAGATGGGGTGGAACTAGAAATAGGGTCTAAGCTTTCATGAAGCTACGACCAATGCCAAGGTTGGTTTCTCGAGGTATGGGTACCTCGTCTTGGTGTCGACGAGTGTTTTGCTAATGTAATAAATGGGAGGTTGCGTCCCTATTCTTTCTCGGATTAGGACTGCACTCACTGCCACTTCGGAGACAGTGAGGTAGACGATGAGGTGTTCCCCGTATTCGGGTTTTGAAAGGTGAGGTGGTGACGACAGATACGCCTTTAGTTCTCACATAGCTTATACACAATCGAGCGTCCACTCGAGGCCGTTATCCTTTTTTAGCATGCCGAAAAATCTATGACATCTTTCGAATGACCGCGAGATAAATCTCGATAGGACGACGATTCGACCAACCAACCTTTGGACTTTCTTCTTAGTAGTCAGTTGCTACGGTATCCCTTCAATAGCTTTGATTTGGTCTGGGTTGACTTCGATCCCTCGTAAACACTAAGAAACCCAAGAGCTTCCTCGAGGCTACGCCAAACACGTATTTCTTTGGGTTTAGTTTCATCCCGTACCATATTAGTATGTCGAAAGCTTCCTTCAAATAGTCGATATGGTCCTTTGCCCTTATGGATTTGACCAGCATGTCATTGATATGTACCTCCATGGTCTTGTCGAGTTAGTCTTTGAACAATCTTGTGACCAATATTTGATAGGTGTCTCCTGCGTTCTTCAACCCGAATGGCATAAACCAAAACAATATGTTTCTCGGTGAATGATAACGTGGTTTTCCCCTGGTCCTCTTCTTCCATAAGTATCTGGTTATAGACCGAGTACACGTCTTAAAACACAGCAGCTCGTGCCCATATGTCGCGTCGATGAGTTGGTTGATTGTGGCAATGGAAATGAACCCTTGGGCATGCTTTGTTTAAGTCTGTGAAGTCTAAACACATCCTCCATTTCCTATTTTTCTTTTTGACCATCGCTAAGTTGGCTACCACTTGGGGTATTTCGACTCTGTTATGGAGACATTTTCTAATAGCTTCTCTACCTCCTCGTGGATGGCATCATTAATGGCAGGGTTGAACTTTCGTCTAACCTGCCTTACATGGGGATAGAATGGGTCGACGTTCAATTTGTGCGTGGCATTCTCCTTGGGGATTCCCGGCATATCTGCACAGTTGAAGGAAAATAAATCTGCATTAGTTATTAAAAATTGGCTAAATTTACCTGGTTCTCGGAGTTTGCAGCCGATATAGGCCTTTTTGTTGGTGTCGTCGAGATCTAATTGAACGGGGTCGAGGTCCTTTATAGTTGAGTCTGCGACTTAAACCATTTTGGGGTCCATGATGACGTCCCTAGTCTCTTCTTGCGTCGACCTCGACCATTTTGATTGTTATGCCTCTTTTTCGTTATCTTTCTTCTGTTGGGTGGTCGTGCTATTCAAGGCGATGTGGTAACATTCTCGGGACATATGTTGTTCTCCCTGTATGCTAAACATTCTAAACTTGATCACTTGGTATAGGCCGAGGGGATGGCTCTGATGGGATGTATCAATGGTCATCCTAGTATGGAATTATACCCAGTGGCCTAGTCCATGAAGTGGAATTTTGTCTCTGGAGTTATGCTGCCGGCCAATATAGGGAGTGTAATTTTACCCGATGTGTGTTCAACTGAATTATTCAAATCGGTTAGTGTGATTTAGCGTAGCACTATCTTGTCCTCGAGTCTCATCTGGGCGAGGACTTGGGGATGGATAATGCACTCTTCACTCCCATCGTCCACCATGATACGTTTGACATCAGTATCTAAAATTTGTAAAGTAATGACGAGAGCATCGTTGTGAGAGAAAGTCAAATCGTCGGCATCTGACTCGTCGAAGATGATACTTTCTTCGAGTCTGACATACCATTAGTGGGTGATAGATCTTTTGAGCTTGTGACCGGAACTGAACTTAATGTCGTTGATAGAGGCATCGTCGCTGCCACCGTTGATCATGTTGATGGTATGAGACGTGAGGGCGGCTTCGTCAGACCTTGACGTTCATGACCTCTGGCAAAGTTGTTCCTCCTTTTTTCACTCAGCAACTCTTTGAGGTGTCCTTGCTGCAGCTTATTCACAACTTCTTGCCTAAGGGAGATGCAATCTTCTGTCTTGTGTTCGTGATCTAGGTGGAACTCGTAGAGGGCGTCAGATTTTCCTGTATTCAAGTCAGACCTCATCTTTAGCGCCCACTTCACCTCCGTTCTGAGTTTCTCCAGGTGTAAAGTATTTCTATAGGTGAAACACAAAATTGTGAGAAGATAATAAGGGGACATACCTCTCTCATTCTTGTGAGTCCCCGTCCACGTCCTAGATGGGCCATCATCATAACGGAATGAAGAAGGGGCGGGAGCCCTGACGTATGGCTGATGTCATCCCTATTTGGTCGTGAGACCGGGTGATCCCTCCTTATGTTATCTCTTCATTCTTTCCTGAGCTCGGTTTGTACAGGGACGGGCCGTCGAGTCGGCCCGTTGAGGTCGTCATCTTCTGCTTGGACTTCAGCATAGTAAGCATTATAGATTTTGTCCCAAGTGGTTAATGGGTACTTCATCAACTGACTCAGCAATTTTCTGGTCGCTCTAGAACCCTCTCTACATAACCCGTTCTGAAAGGATGTGACCGCCATCCTTCGGACACATTTGGTAGGGTCATCCTTACCTTGTTGAATCGGGCTAGGAAGTCCCTCAATCCTTATCCTATGGACTGCTTGATGGCGGAGTTGTCGTTTACTCTTGTTTCAGCTTTCTTGGACCCAGCATGCGGTGTCATGAACTTATTGACCATTTCTTCGAAGGTTTCTATAGAGCGAGATGGTAGCTATGAATACCATGTTCATTCCCCTCCCGTGAGGGTTTCGCCAAATTTTATTCACCAAAATAGAGGACACTTGCTCCTTGGTGAGATCATTGTCATTTACAGCGGTGACGTAATGAGTCACGTGATCTTCGACGTCGATTGTTCCGTCATATATCATGAGATACATCGGCATTTTGAAGGTCTTTGGTATGGCTTGCAGGGCTGCTTCCTCGCTATACGGATGCTCTACGAACCTGTTGGCGTCCATCTTTGAAAATAGTTTAGGGGTGCTCGGTATCTTGTCAACTCGTTCTTGGTGTTCTTTCATTTGATCTTTGAGCGTTTTGTTCTCATTCTCCACTTCTTCCATGCTCTTCAGAACAGCGGCGAGGATGTTGTCACCTGCATTGTTAGTAACATTGTGAGTTATACCCGGTGTTAGAGGGTTTGGTTGGTCGCTATGTTCGTCTACTCGTTGCACCGTGTGGGCTCTTGCAGTCTCTGTGGTCGTGCATGGAGCAGGTTTGTTGAGCACGCTTACTAATGTATAGGTCAATCACGTTTCGAGGAGTTTTTCCATGGATGGTGGTGTCCCTTCTCCTGTAGATGCGGAGGCCCCTTTTCTTTTTGGTTTTGTTGTGCTACAATGGGGAGAGGTGGCTCCCTCCTGGGGGAGGGAGTAGGTGTCACGTCATCGCCTAGCGTTTCATAGATCTTGTTAATATTATTCATGAGGTTGCCAGGGAAATCACCTGTCACTTTAATCCTGTCTCCTTGGTTACCTGCCATGTAAATTATCGTACGTGCAAAGAAAGAGAAAAACCTTGTGGTTTGTTAGGTTAGCAACTCACGCGGGTTGTAGTTCTAAAGGAAACTAAAAGATTAGCTAAGAAGTCCCCACAGATGGCGCCAAAATGTTTTACCCAAAAATTTAGATACGAGTTAAAGCAATTAGATTTAAATAAAACGGATTCAATCTTAGCCAATATTAATATCAAAAAGATATGTCAACTGATTTTGAAATAAGATAATATGGGTTTTGACCGAATGGCAATAAATGTGGACGACACTAACAATATTCAATGACTTAAAAGGAGGAGGATAATGTCAAATAACAATAAATAACAATGTATGACATTTAAGTAAGGATGAATACATACGGAGACACTTAAAGTTGGCACGATTTTTCATTTAGACACCTGAACTTAGGGGTATTCCTAATGAGCACGTTCATTACATGAACTTTGTTCCAATTAGGCACTTCTTGCTGAGTTGGTACATAGAGTGAGTTTCACCTAATATAGGCGCGTGAAGAGCCCAAAAAATAGATTTCTTTTTTCTTTTTTTTGTCTTTTCTATTTCCTTCTTCTTCTTCTTTATGTCCACCACCATTTCCACCATTTCCTCCTCCACTTTCACCATTGTTGTGCCTCCACCATTGATCTAAATCGAAAGTTTGAACCAACAACCGTCCCTATTGATTAAAGTAAGAGATGAAATCCCAATACCATAGCTACCCACACCCTTTACCAACCCTTCTTCTTCACACAAAAAAACAGTTGTCGGCCCCTTCTCCAAACAACCAGTCGCCTCCAAGCTCCCCCCTCCTCACCACTGAATCCTCTGCCACTCTCCTCTCTAACCCCATCGCCGAACCCTTATTATTTACACCACCCATCTCCAACCGTCATTCTTCTCCATGAGAGCCCTCCCCTATTGATTAAAATTAAATGAGTCCGAGTTCTTCATTTCAAATCGAAACACCATTAATGGGGTCTTTAAAAAGCTTGAAGGTTTAAAATGTGTTACTTGATTTGATGAAATTTTGTGAAATTAATGTTGGGGTTGCCTTCGGGTCGTCGTGGGGAATCTTTAGCGGAAGTTATAACAAATTTGGAGGAGTTTCTCTTAAAATTTTGGATTAAAATCTTGGTTGGAACAAGAACACACATGAAGAGAGTGAAGAATACCAAGAACACTGATTTTCAAAACACCAATGTCTCATTTTTATTAAATGTGCTTTTTCCTGATTGGGTGTACCTTAAGTTTATCTTTTCTTTTCGAGAATGTTATTTTTATTTTGTTTATTAAATAGATTTAACACAACTTTTCCTCTCTTTTTTAACTCAAAAAGATATATGTCCTCATATTATTCGCCATTTGCCACATCAGCAGCGAGTGTATTGCACACACTTTGTACGTTTCGCTAATTGTCAAAAGAGTGTCTAATTGGAACAAAGTTCGTGTAATGTACGTGCTCATTTGGAACACCCCTAAGTTCAGGTGTCTAAATGAAAAATCGTGCCAACTTTAAACGTCTCTGTATGTATTCAGCCTTTAAGTACATAAGAACATGTGAGTCACCCGAAAAGAGGTGAGATCTGTGGATATTCCTTCTGACAATGATGAATGATTTAGGAGCATTCAAATATTCAGGTTGTTCTTGGATCGAGTGGAAAAGTTAGGCAAGAATCTTAGTAAAAGGTATTTTTCGTGTGCCTGCAACAAAGTCAGATTCTCTATATATAGTCAATGTGTTTTCTTACACGTGAATATCTTATGTCCCCTATCATTGTGTCTCTTTCTATTTATAGGGAACATATACCTAAAAACCTAATAGTACATGTATAGAGAATATCCACTAGAATATTCTCTTTTGATGTCTTATTTGAAAACTAGCCATTATTCACTCTGTTTACGGTGAGTGCTCGACCTCGACCTTGATCTTCACTAACTCTTTGACTTTGATCTTCAATAATTGCTTCATTGGCTCTACCCTTCACTTCTTAAGAGACCACATCAACCTTGGCAGGCCTTTATCGAAGTCGTACTGGTGACAGTTTAACAGTTGTAAGAGACGAACGAACAAGAAATACTTACTTTTTAAAATAAGAAAGTGTTATATATGTTTGTCTATAAGAATATAATATCTGGATTGGGCAGTAAAGTCTATGAGAATTTCATATTGAACTCAATCTGTCAAAAAACGGCCCCACCAATATGTTAAGAAGGAAGTTTCTGTTAAAAGAGGCGCGTCCTTTCGAAAGTCTTCATACCCAGCTGATTTATTTGAGTCTTTCTTTTGAAAATTCACACAAGAAATGCTTCCTCTTGTTGACTTGTCTCAAATTGCCCACTATTTTAATCATCTCCAGTTTCATTCATTCATTCATCTATAAAATAAAAAAAAATTACTTAATTTCTTCCTTTTCTTTCAGTCTTCGTGGCACCCTCTATGAAACTAAGCAGCTGATCAGTTAGCCCCGGCGATCTTCGGGACTCAAAATCCGGCAAATTTATGTAAAGAAGAGGTAAGAATTATGATTGCCAAAAATACAAGTCTTCCTGTAATCTATTTGAGAAAACTTTTGCTTTAACTGATAGCTCTCTTCTGCTGTTTTTAAGATTGTTTTTTTTTTTCGTTTTTACTTGGATGCAATTTTGTGTTAGTTTCAGCACAGAACACTACTCCAATTTATTTTGTTCTTCTTTTTACTGGGAATTCTGGTTTAAGGAGTATTTGAATGAACTAAGAGACTCTGCAGTATGAAAAACAATCGCAAAGTTCACTTGAAGATTTGTATAAAACCTGTAGAAAGATGATTAACTATGTTACCGTTGACTTAAAAGAAAGAGGGACAATAGTTGTGGCAACTGAATTTATCAAGTAAGTAATAATTTCCAAATAAACGTTAAATATTGTTAGCTCACGTTTCTAGTCTTACTAGTTGAAGGCATCCTAATCTAGAAAGTCACGACTGAAAGCTTAAGAGTAAGGCATGTAATAAAGTACTATAACGAATTCACTTTTAAAAAATAAAAATAACGACTGAAATGAATTCAATTGACAAGATATCGAGATATGTTATGTTGATACTCAATGATGTTCATTGTATAAATAGTTGTCTTTTTTAATTCACTATATGGGCATATCCTTTTAGATTTGATCCTCAATATATCAAAACTGAACTTGTTCAACAAAAACAGCATATCTACTAAATGGAATTTCAATAACAATTTCAGTTATTAAAATAAGATATTAGTCAAACATAAAATAGGCTTAAGTTACCCTGTTATTAAGCTATATGATAAACTTTAAGTTGATTGCGAATTTGTATTAATAATCTATTTTTTCGGATATATGGGTGTGACCACCCAATACGGACAGAGGCGGATGCACATGCGAAGGGGCAGGTTCACGTGAACCCATCCTCCTCCCCCTTATAGCACTAGTAAATTTCAGCTCACACATTTAAATTAACATAGGTGAACCCAAACTCAAGTGAACACTTATTGTGAAGGAGGTGCACCTTCTACCTTTTAATCAAGGGTTCGATTTCATACTCTTTCCTCTTTTAAATCATACTTTAATTAATAAATAGGGTTAAATTCTCATGCTCGGCCTTTTTTTCTAATTAAGTGCATTTTTTATTTCTTTTTCTCCCCTTTATATTGGTTATACGTCTTCTTATTTTTTTTCCTTCTCTTGTCTTAGTCTTCGTTTTATCCTTTAAATATCCTAAACCAAAAACACATCTCTCAGACACTCTTTCGAAAACTTGAGTCTCTGGCGCTCACAGTGCACCCATGCTTTTGAAATCCTGGATACGCCTCTGGATACGGGTGTTATCCAGAAGGTGAATTCATCACCTTAACTTTAGCATTCAAGGATACACATAAGAGTACGAATATTTGTGTTACAATACATCCAATAAATGTATGTTATGATATACATATATATTTCGACAATCAATTCAAGTTACTCCCTCCGTTCCAATTTATGTGAACCTGTTTGACTAGACACAAAGTTTAAGAAAAAATGAAGACTTTTGGAATTTGTGGTCCTAAACAAGTCAAAAAGGGGCCCAGTGTGGTTATAAAACCTTCTCATTAAGGGTAGAATTGTATGTTTAAGCAAAATTGTTTCCAAATTTAGAAAGAGGTCATTCGTTTTGGAACGGACCAAAAATAAAATAGGTTCACATAAATTGGAACTGAGGGAGTATTAAATTAAAGTTAATACAACTAAATTCTTTGTATTACTTAATATTAAAAAGAGGAGCACTTGGTCACCTTCCAGAGTGCAGTGGCCAAGACCCAGATAGATTACCTACTTCTCAGAAAGTATGATAGAAGGGTATGCACGAATTGTAAGGTTATCCCAAGTGAGAACCTCGTGACCCAGCATAAGCTATTGGTTATGGACTTGGGGATTAAAGGGGAGCGGAAAAAGAAGGTTGTGTATGGTCAACCCAAGATCAAGTGGGGAGCTTTAACTAAGAAAAATCCCAGGAACTGGCGGAGAAGCTAAGAATCATGGGGGCTTGGACGACTAGTGGTGACACCAGTAATATGTGGACCAAGATAGTGAATTGCATTAGGGAAGCAGCTAGAGAGATGCTAGGGGACTCGAAGGGCCACTCTAGGAGACAGAGAGTGTTGTGGAATGGAGATGTCTGAGGGAAAGCGGATGTTAAGAAGATGGCATATTGGATGTTGATAGAGAGCAAAGATGATGAGGAAAAGAGGTAGAACATGGATTGGTACAAAACGGCTAACAGGGAAGCAAAACTTAGTAGTCACGGTGGCAAAAATAGTTGTGTTTGGACACTCGTATGAAGAGCTTGAGAGCAAAGGCAAGGAAAAAAAGCTATATAAGCTAGCCAAGGTGAGAGAGAGAAAAGCCCATGACCCGGATCAAGTGAAGTGCATCAAAGACGAGGAAGAAAAAGTATTAGTGGAAGAGGTGCATATTAACGGAGATGGAAGGCATACTTTCATAAACTCTTGAATGAGGAAGGAGATAGGAACATTGTGTTGGGTGAACTGGAGCACTCCGAGAGTCACCGAGATTTTGGATATTGTAGGTGGATGAAGGTCGGGAAGGTAGAGTGGGCTATGCGTAAGATGAACAGAGGAAAACCGACTAGGCCCGACAATATTCTGGTTGATTTTGGGAATAGCACGGGCAAGGCAAGTGTGGATTGGCTCATATGCCTATTTAATGTCATTTTTAGGACAGGATACCAGAAGAATAGTACTTTGATCCCGTTGTACAAGAACAAGAGGATATACAAAACAACAATGATTATAGGGGTATCAAGTTGTCAAGCCACACTATGAAAGTTTAGGAGAGAGTGGTGGAGATGAGGGTGAAGAAGGGAGTACGTATATTCGAGAACAATTTGCATTTTTGCCGGGGTGATCCACCACAGAAGTCATTCATCTCATTAGGAGGTTAGTGGAACAGTATAGGGAGAGGAGGACGGACTTGCATATAGTATTCATCAATCTGGAGAAAGCATACGACAAAGTCCCTAGAGAAGTTTTATGGAGGTGCTTGGATGCGAGATGTGTCCTTGTAGAATATGTTAGGGTGATTAAAGATATGTATAAAGGAGCTAAGACCCAGGTAAGGGCATTAGAAGAAGACTCAGGATACATTTCGATCATGATGTGGTTACACCAGGGATTAACACTTAGCCCATTCTTATTCGCCTTGGTGATAGATGTATTAACGCGAAACATTCAGAGGGAGGTACCTTGGTGCATGTTATTTGCAGATGGCATAGTGTTGATTGATGAGACACGAGATGGAGTTAACATCAGGCAGGCCCTGGAATCCAAAGGGTTCAAGTTGATCAGGATAAAACATTATAGATGGAGTGTAAGTTCAGTGGCGCAACTCATGAGGATGAAGTGAAGGTGGGACTTGATACTCGTGTCATCCCCAAGCGGGGTAGTTTCAAATATCTTAGGTTAGTAATCTAAGCTGAAAGAGAGATTGATGAGGATGTCGCACACCATAGGTTAGTAATCTAAGATGACGGAGAGATTGATGAGGATGTCGCACACCATATTGGAGCAAGGTGGATGAAATGGAGGCTTGCTTCTGGTATCTTGTGTGATAAGAAGGTGCCGCCAAGACTTAAAGGTAAGTTATACAGAATGATTGTTAGACCGACAATATTATATGAGACAAAGTATTGGCCAGTTAAGAACTCTAATATCCAAAAGTCGAAAGTAGCGAAAATGAGGATGTTGAGGTAGATGTGTAGGCATACTAGGAGAGACATTGTCAGGAATGAAGATATTTAGGACAAGGTAAGGTAACCCCCGTGGAGGATAAGCTGCAAGAAGTGAGGCTGAGATGGTACGAGCATGTGAGGAGGAGATGTCTGGATGCCCCAGTAAGGAGGTGTGAGAGGTTGCACAAAGTCGGTCTAAGGAGGGGTAGGGATAGACCTAAGAAGTATTGAGGAGAGGTTCTTAGGCATGATATGCCACTTCTTCAGCTTACTGAAGACATGACCCTTAAAAAGAGGTTGTGGAGGTCGAAAATTAGGGTAGAGGGTTAGTGGGTATTAAAGCGTATCCCCTTATTTTAGTACTCTATACGAATATAAATATGAGATAAAACCAAAATTAAACCAAATACTCAACCTACTTATACTTCTCGGTTTTAAGTGTACTCAAAGAACCCAAGTTAGATTGACCAAATTCAGTGCGGATCCCACCCCACGTGTAAGGTCGGCATAAATGCAACAAGGATTTGAAGAATCTTAGCAACATAATGAAAGATGAAAATTGCATTTATAACATTAATTACATCACTCAATATAGTCAACTATGCCAAGTCGAGTTGGCTCAGTAAGCCAAGCTTGATTCATCTTTAACCGAGTCGAGCTGATCTTAGCCGAGTTTCAACGTAACTAAGCTGAGCCAAGCCCGGCTCAAGCCGAGCCCCGAGCAGCTCAGCTTTTGTCCATGCCTAGTTAAGTCTAAAATCTTAACAAAGAAACAGAAGGGAAAAGAAAAAGGATCTGCAAAGATGAGTTTTGTATAAATAAGTTCTGCAATCTAAGAAATTCAGGTATTGCATATCTTTTGTGCCTTTCTTCCTTTTCAGCAAGGCTAGTATTGATTAACAAGGTTGATGCCTTTCTCTATTAGATATGCCACTTCTAATGATGGTTCCCAGCCCTTGTATAGAATTTGCATAGAGTTTCAGGAAACTGGCAAATTTATAGTTTCCAAATAAGTTGTACCTTTCCTTAAACTCCCAGTAGTCAATTAAGTTGGCTAATTCTCTTCCCTTTTTGCTGCTCCGTAGCTGTCATCTTACAAACACCTTTAACCTTATGAATTGTCTTTCCAGTCTGTTTTTTTTCTTATAGATCTTTTTTACCATTTGCGTTTATGTCATTTTAATAGTTCTCTCACATTGTTTCTATGTTGTACAGGCTCAAGATCGATATAAGCTCTTGCAGTTAGGTCTCATTTCATCTGGCAAAATGGAGAGAGCAACCCCTTCAATTTTATGTAGTTTCTTTTTTATTGCATTGATCCTACTTCTACCAGATCTTTCAGTGGGTGAGCCAAGATCTCAGACAGTCCAGATCATATGTGGAAACCAACCCGAGGAAAATACAACGATTTTTGTCCCAAACTTTGTTGCCACAATGGAAACAATAAGTCAGCAAATGGGCACAAAAGGATATGGAGTAGCAGTTAATGGAACTGGACCGAATACTAACTATGGACTGGCGCAATGCTATGGCGATCTTTCTTCACTTGACTGTGTCTTATGCTATGCAGAAGCGCGAACTGTTCTGCCCCAGTGCTTCCCTAATAACGGAGGGAGAATCTATCTTGACGGCTGCTTTATGCGAGCAGAGAATTACACATTCTATGACCAGTACTTAGGTCCAGAGGACAGGCATGTATGTGGAAATAGGACCACCAAAGGTTCTTTGTTCCAACAGACTGCCCGGCGAGCTGTTCAGCAGGCGGTTGCAAATGCACCGAGTAATAATGGCTATGCACGTGCTGAAGTGCCAGTGCCTGGGCCTTCCAACGAGACAGCTTATGTTCTTGCTGATTGCTGGAAGACACTGAACTCAAACGCCTGCACAGCATGTTTACAAAGTGCATCTGCTTCCATGTTGGGATGCTTACCCTGGTCAGAAGGTCGAGCGTTGTACACTGGATGCTTCATGAGGTATTCTGATACCAATTTTCTCAATGCTATATCTACCAATGTAGGCTCATCATCAAGAGGTAATCTTTACTCTTTTTCGTCCTGGTTCGCCTGTTATTTATTGACCGGAAAATGTAACTTTGCTGATAAATGGTATTTTTTACTCTCAAATGATCATATTGCAGGAAAAGTTGTAGTCATTGTAATTGTTGTTGTAAGTTCTGTGGTTGTTTTGGGAGTTGGTGCTGTTATTGGTATTTATATCTGGAAGACCAATCAAATTCAGAAGAAGAGAAAAGGTAAAGCCTTTTGTGCCAAAATTAGTGCTAAATATCATTAGGATATTAATGACAAACAGATATGGATTCTTTATGCTAAAACTGGTTCGTAAAAGCAGAAACTAGCAATATTTTATAGCTGAGCATTTAGCTTGAATAACAGTCAAGGACTCGTGTTTTTTTCGATTTGAACTTGTCAGGTGCACATGATGCGGAGAAACTAGTTAAGATTCTTAACGACAGCAGCTTGAACTTCAAATATTCCACACTTGACAAAGCCACAGGATCATTCGACGAGGCCAACAAGCTCGGGCAAGGTGGATTTGGCACAGTTTATAAGGTAATGGCTGAATGCTGCACAATTATATTATATCTCCAAAGTTGTAGATTGTCCATAATAGTAATGCAATTCTATGAGTGTTGACATTAAACCAAGTCATTGCAGGGAGTTCTGCAAGACGGGAGAGAGATTGCAGTCAAAAGGCTGTTCTTCAACAACAAACACAGAGCTGCAGATTTTTATAATGAGGTTAACATAATTAGTAGTGTTGAGCACAAAAACTTGGTAAGGTTATTGGGATGCAGCTGCTCAGGCCCGGAGAGCCTTCTCGTATATGAGTTCCTCCCTAACCAGAGTCTTGATCGCTTCATCTTTGGTGAGTAACCGATTTGGCTGAATGTTGTATTTCCATATAAACACCACAAAGACTTTGTCACACATCTTGATTCTAATTCTAAAATTGACAGACTCTAACAAAGGTAAAGCTTTAAACTGGGAGAAAAGATTTGAGATAATTATAGGGATGGCAGAAGGTTTGGTATACCTCCACGAAAACACAAAGAATCGAATAATTCACAGAGACATAAAAGCAAGCAATATCCTGTTGGACTCAAGGCTCCGTGCAAAAATAGCTGATTTTGGGTTGGCTAGATCATTCCAAGAAGACAAGAGTCACATAAGCACTGCTATTGCTGGCACATTGTTAGTATTTCTTTCTTTCATCTTCTAATTTGTAGCAGACTAATATGGTCCACTAAATTCTTTTGTGCAACTTTAGTGAACCAACCTCAGAAATTTGATGCATTATAATGAATGATGTGCCCTTTTTATATGCAGAGGATATATGGCTCCGGAATACTTAGCACATGGCCAATTAACAGAAAAAGTGGATGTTTACAGCTTTGGAGTTCTTGTACTGGAGATCGTTACCGGAAGGCAAAATAACAGGAGCAAAAGCGCAGAATATACGGACAGCATAGTTTCCATTGTAATATTTGAATCACTTTTTCAATCCTCTTCTACTCCATAGAAAACTTGTTGCTCATTTCTTTATCTATTGGATGAAACAGGCGTGGGAGCACTTTCGACGTGGGAGAACAGAGGAACTGTTCGATCCGAATCTCATGTTGCATAACTACCATACAATCAATGTGAAAAGTGAGGTGTTGAGAGTGTTACATGTGGGACTTCTATGCACTCAAGAGATCGCGACGTTAAGGCCATCCATGTCTAGGGCATTACAAATGCTCGTCAAGAAAGAAGAAGAGTTGCCTCCACCTACTAATCCACCTTTTATAGATGAGGAAACTATGGAACTTCATGACCCTTGGGAAAAGTACTCAAACGACCCGCTTAGAGAAGGCGATTCTGCTTCGGTTGCCACCTTATCTTACAGTGGTTTTTATCCCAGATGATCTCCTGAAACTGATAAAAAAAACTCCATATCAAGCATCATATCAATTAGTTGCTTTAATCATTTTGTTTCTAGCTAGAGATGTTTGCAGCCACCAATCAAGGTGCTATTTACATGACCAGAAAGAGAAATCAGAACTACTTGATTACCCGTGGTTTTTCTAAGGTCACTAGAAAATATATATAGGAGGCTAGTTCAAAGTTACAGTGATATTTATGGAATCTAAATGTTCAATTTCATGTGTGTGAATTTGTGTAAATTGAAATGTTGGGTAAATGATGAATGCTGATTTGCTTAGTGGAATAAACGCTCGCTAAGAGTATCGATTTGAGGCCATCTATATATTGATCGTGACAGAGAAACAAATTATTAAGAGGATTAACGAAATGACTTGTTGAGCATTGAAGTTTTGATGATTAACGGAGTGTGACTAACTACTCAAAGAACCAGGTCGTCAATGTTGTTGCTTAACTGTTGTGAAGAACCATCTCCTCAGGTTAAAGGATCAGCTCCTCATGATTGATACTTGTACGTATCTACAAGACAGTAACTTTATCTCAAAGTTACCAGGTCCGAGTTTGGTGGAAGATGGGTGCTATAAGTGATAAGGGTCGTTGTTCAAGAATATATGGATAAGCCAACTAGAGACAAAAGTCCCAAAGCTTGTGGAATCTTTGGAACAGTAGGAGTCCTATATAAGAGGAAGCTGACTATGAATAGAACTCCTAGAAGATCTCAAGTCGTGTTTAAATAGGATTGACATTGGATTTATGAACTATCCTTTACACATCAACTAAAGTGTCATAAGTTGTTTTACTGGTGTTGAGTACTTGCTTTGTACTTCCTAATCAGTCTAGTGAATGTGTTTTAGGAAATTGAGTTGTAATCAAACGTCATAAATAGTTAGTGAGTTAGAGTGAACATTTTGCTTTATAAGTTAGAGTAACTAGTGAATCAAATAGGAGTAGTAGGAGTACCGGAGAGTATTGAATTACAGTCTTGTAATTGATATATTTTTGGATCATTGTTCTAGTGGAGTTGGAGTTAAAAATCCTACACGGTAGGTCGTGGTTTTTGCACCTTTTGAGTTGGGTGATTTTCCACGTAAAAATCATTGTGCTCATTGTATTGCTTATTTACTTTACGCTTAAGGAACACGGTAAAGAACCAAGTTTTTAAGTAATCCATATGGGCATTCAAACTAATAATTGGTATCAGAGCAGGTACTCTCATTTACACAGCTAACACCTAGAGAGATATTGGAAGATGAGTGCTCCACCTGGAATTAATGAAGGACAATCAATTACCAGACTAACCTTGTTTGATGAAAAATATTACAATTGGTGGAAAGCAAGAATGGAAGATTTCTTGACAGTTGAAGACTATGAACTATGGACCATAGTAAGCCAAGGTCCTTTGGTTATTTACTAAACAAAATGCAAAAAGTGAAACAATTCCTAAGGACCTCTTCGAATTTGTGGCAACAGATTTCAGAATGATGGAGAAGAATGCAAAGGCTAAGAAAATTCTTATCTGTAGACTTGGTCCTGATTAGTACAATAGAATTTTCGTGTGCTCTAATGCGAAGCAGATATAAGATGCACTCCAAATTGCTCATGAATGAACAAATCAAGTAAAGAGATCAAGGATTGAACTACTCATGAGAAACTATGAGGTTTTCTCCATGAAGGAGTCTGAGCCCATCCAGGATATGATGACTAGGTTCACTATAATAACCAATGAACTGAAATCACTTGGAAAGGTGTTTACCTCAGAAGAGTTGGGTTGCAAAGTCCTAAGAATACTTGCAGCTTCGTGGGAATCAAAATTCACTGCAATCCAGGAAGCCAAGGAATTGGATAAAATCTCACTTGATCAGTTGGTTGGGAACTTAAAAACTCATAAATGAGAAAGATAGAACTGCGCAAAGAAGAACCAAGCAAGGATAAGGCCTTGGTTCTTAAAGAATCTGAGGATGATGAATCTGACTATGATGATCCTGATCTAGCAATGTTTTCCAAGTTCAAGAGGTTCATGAAGAATTCCAAAAGTGCATCCAAGAGAGACCAATAGTAAGCACAAGCAGATCGACAAAGCTAACTATTATGGGTGCTACAAGTGTGGCATGCTAGATCACATGGTAAAGGACAACCAATGTGGAAAATCGTGTGGAGGAAAGAATGAGCTGAAAAGGAGAAATGGGAGAAGATACGAGAAAGGAGTGCCAACAAAGGAAAAATCTTAGGCAAAAGATTTACTAAAGCTATGAAGCGAGCATTCTTGGCAGCATATGAGGATAGTAGGAGTGATAAAGAGGAAGAAAAGGAGGATGGGGCTATAAGTCTCTATGCTGTGATCGATGAATACCAAGCTGTGAAGATAGAACCCCCAATACAACTTGGGATGCACATTGGAAGACCTCTTTTGTTTAATGAACACCACTATGATGAATGGAAGATACGTATGAATACATTTCTTTAGGCTACTGACTTTGACCTATGGGTAATTGTCAGTCATGGACCAATTCTCCCAACCAAATTGGATGGTGAAAGTAACAAGTGCAACAAATGAGAATAGGAATACGGTGAGGAAGATCGTCAGCTAGTTCAGAAAAATGCTAAAGTAAAGGACTTTCTCTACAAAAGTCTGTTTAGAAACACCCTCCTCAGAGTGTCCTCTTGCATCCCTGCTCATGATATATGGAGGACCTTGGAAACTGACTTTGGAAATGAAACATCAAAGTGGCTTTGATGGTGGTTGAAGAATCAAAAATAGAGGATGACGTGATACGAATGATGGCCATGAGTGATTCAGAGACTGAAGATGAGGCAAACCAGGTAAGTATATCTGACTTAAAAGAAAATATTCATGTTATGTCCAAAAAGCAACCGATGGACATAATTGTGACCTTAATGAATGAAATGAATAAAATGAGTAATGAAAATGATTAGCTAATCATCAACCTTTCTTGTCAAACTTGACATCAAAGAGCTTGAATCTGACAAAGCTAGTTTAGAGAAACAGGTCAAAGACCTTAAGAACCTGAACTAACTTCTGAGAATGAGAAGTCTCCTGATACATATGGCAAAGGCCAAATGCGTGATCTACAGGATAAGCTTGAAAAGGAATTAAAAATTGCTAATGATAATCTTTATGAAGCTGAATGTAAAAATAAAGTCATGCGTGAAAAGATAGAAAATGCTAGTTATGAACTCTCTAGACTAAGAATTGGCATAGATCTTCGGATGCCTTGAATTGGTTGAAATAAGACTGTAGCACTAAAAAATCTAGAATTGGATACATAAAACCCATCCCTAAGTTTGACCCAAAGTATGTAGGAATTTCTGATAAAAACATGTGCACTCATTGTGGAAGAGTAGGACACTTTAGAGACACATGTCCTGCCTTAGTTCATGCTCAGTTTAGAAACACATTTGGTACTGTTAAAAATGTGAAGAAGGAAGAGGATCCAAAGTTTAATCCTCATGTCCATACTAAGTGGATTAAGGTTAACAAGAAAATAGCTTCTAATCGTTTACCCTTCTGAGCAAGAAGGGATCTGATTCATCCTTTTTCAAACAAAAAGGGACCCAAGCTAGTCTAGGTTCCCAAAACTAACTAGTGAATTTTGGTGCAGGCTAAGGTGAGAGGAAACAATCAGGATTGGTATCTAGACAGTGGATGCTCAAGACATATGACTGGATAAAAGAAAAACTTTCTCTCACTAACAACCTTCCAATGAGGGGGTGTGTCATTTGGTAATGGGAAAAAAGTCCAGATGACAGGTATTAGTAAGGTTGGCAAGTCACTCTCCCATGAAATATAAGATGTGTATTATGTGGTAGGTCTTAAACATAATCTTCTTAGCATCTCTCAAATGCGCGACAAAGAAAATGAGGTAAAATTCAATTCCAAAATCTGCATTGTCATTAAGCTTGATACTGATGAAATTGTGTTAAAGGGTAAGAGTTATAACAATGTCTACAAGATATCGATTATGTCACTTCCCCAAAGTGAGCACACATGCTTGAGTGTAGTGGAAGATGACCCACTACTATGTCATAGAAGACTGGGACATGCCAATCTCTCTCAACTCAATAAGTTGGCAGCGAAGGACTTGGTCCTTGGGCTACCTAAAGTTGAGTTCACCTCTGACAAGGTATGTGTTTCTTGTGTTAGAGGGAAACATGTTAGGTCATCCTTTAATTATAAGAAGGTTATAAGTACTTCTAAACCTCTGGAACTCCTTCACATGGATCTATGTGGACCAATGAGAATAACGAGCAGAGGAGGTAAGAGGTATGTGTTTTTGATTGTTGATGACTTCTCCAAGTATACTTGGACTATGTTTTCGGGATCCAAAGATGAAACCTTTGATGTTTTCTGTGTATTTGTCAGAATGATTCAACAAATGATAGGATGTAATATTTTAAGTATAAGAACTGACCATGGAACTGAATTTGAAAATTCAAAATTCCTTGAGTTCTGTGACTCACATGGCACCATAATTTCTCTGCACCTAGAACTCCACAACAAAATGGGTTTGTAGAAAGAAAGAATAGATCCTTAGAAGGCATGGAGAGGACCATGTTGATTTCCAGTGGACTACCTAAGAATTTCTGGGCTAAGGCAATCAATACTGCTTGCTATATGCTAAATAGATGCATGGTCAGACCCATTCTAGAGAAAACTCCCTATGAGTTACTTCGAGGAAGAAAACCCAACATCACACACCTGAGAGACTTTGGGTGCAAATGTTTTGTGCATAATAATGGGAAAGAAGCTCTAGGTAAGCTTGATGACAAAAGAAGCTCTAGGTAAGTGATGAGGGAATTTTCTTGGGTTACTCTCCACATAGTAATGCCTATAAGGTTTTTAATAAAATAACTTTGTGTGTGGAAGAAAATATTTATGTTATTTTCGATGAATCTAACAATTTGGATGAGAAAGGTTTGCAGGATGAAGACTATGACATATGACTCATTAGTGATGGAGATACAAAGGAATCTAATGAAGATGGATCTGAAAACTACAAGGAAATTGACAGTGATCATGAGGAACAAAAAGAAGAAAGAACTTCTCTAAGTACTGACCAGACAAATGAAGTCACACTTAGTGAACCTTATCATTTGGGTCACTCATCAGGTGAATCTTCTATGGGTATGCAGATCAGGCCATGGAAGAATCAAAGCCCATACCCTCTTGAAAATATCATCTCTGATCCAAATGTAGGGGTGCAAACCAGGTCTTTTCTAAGAAATCTCTGTCCACTCACAACATTCCTCTCACACGTTGAACCTAAGATCATCAAATAAGCTCTAAAGGATCCAGACTGTATCATAGACATGCAAGAGGTTCTAAATCAGTTTGAGAGAAGCAAGGTCTGGCACCTGGTACAAAACACAAGAACAAAACTGTAATAGGTACCAAATGGGTGTTCAGAAACAAGTTGGATGAACAAGGAAATATCACAAGGAACAAGGCCAGACTGGTGGTTCAGGGATACAATTAATAGGAGAGTATTGACTATGATGAGACATTTGCACATGTAGATAGAATGGAGGCTATAAGAATGCTGATAGCCTTTGCTGCCCACATGGAATTCACTTTATACCAAATGGATGTAAAGAGTGATTTTTTTAATGGGTACTTGAAAGAGGAAGAATTTGAAAGTGAAGAATTTCCTGACTATGTGTTCAAACTGAATAAAGCTCTTTATGGTCTGAAACGGGCTCCTAGAGCTTGGTATGAAAGGCTCTCAAAATTTCTCTTAGCCAACAACTTTGTAAGAGGAAAGGTGGACAACACTCTATTTCTGAGGAGCAAAGGGAAGAATATTTTGATTGTGCAAGTGTATGTGGATGATATTATCTTCGGGGCCACCAATAAAGCAATGTGAAAGGAATATGCTGAGATGATGGGAAATGAGTTCGAAATGAGCATGATGGGTGAACTGAACTTCTTTATGGGGTTGCAAATCAAGCAAACACCTACTGTAACCATGATACATCAGTAGAAATATATCAAATAGTTAGTGAGGAAATTCAACATGGACTCCTCCAAGTCTATTAACACCCCCATTGCCGTTGCAACAAAGCTGGACCTTGTTGAAGAAGGGAAAAGTGTGGAACAGAAGCTATATAGAGGAATGATTGGGTCACAATTGTACCTCACAACAAGCATGTCTGATATAGTTTTTGGTGTGGAATTATGTGCAAGACTTCAGGCAAATCTCAAGGAATCTCACCTGAAGTCTGTCAAAAGAATACTATGATATCTCAAGGGGACCTGTGACCTTAGTCTATGGTATCCTAGAGGGTACATCTTTGATATAGTTGGCTATATTGATGCTGACTATGCAGGTTTTCATGTTGACAGGAAAAAAATAATCAGGAACAACACATTTTTCTAGGTTCTTGTCTGGTATCTTGGGGAACCAAGAAGCAAAACTCAGTGGTATTATTTACAACTGAGGTTGAATATGTGGCAGCAGCATCCTGTCGTGCTTAGTTACTACGGATAAGACAACAACTAAGAGGCTATGGTATATTTGTTAATTGTATTCCCATTTTCTGTGATAACACCAGCGCCATAAATATTGCTAAAAATCCATGTCAGTACAAAAGAACCAAGTACATTGATATTAGACATCACTTTCTCAGAGACAATGTTGAAAAGGGGAATATCTCAATTAACTTCTATAAAACTAAAGATCAAATTGCGGATATTTTTACTAAAGCTCTGAATAGGGATCACTCTGAAGGTAATAGAGTAGAACTAGGTCTAATTAACTCCTCCCACTAAGTTGACTCCCAATAATTGGTTAGAAAAATCATAATCAGACGTAGATAATTAAGTATAATGTGTTTCATTTAGCTTTGTGCTTGTATTAAAGCTCACACACTTGCTTAGAAAATGTGGTCGATAACTGTGTTGCATGATACTAACATGAAGTGATGAAGCTTTATTGCAGAAATGAATAAGGAGTTGCTACAGAGTCTTTGAGGGACGTCTTCTCTTTCCCTTATCAAGCAAAGGTATGTGCCATACTGTCTTAAGTCACTAGGACTTTTTATTCTAAAATTACTTCTATACTCAGACGTTTATTTCCATTGGCATCACTTTTAATTGTCTTCTAGTCAAAGAGTAAGGGGGGATCCTTGTGCAATTAGAGATCAATTACTCCTGAAAATCTTACAGTCAAAGTAACCGTTATAAGAATCCCGTTAGAATTCAAATTCGGTCACCTTCTCTCTTCAAGTAAAATCAGGAGTAATGCCTTTAAAAGTCCCTTATGATCAGCGTCTCTAACCTCACTATTTCTCTCATACCCTAAGCAAGAATCGAAAGCAATTGTCAAGAACTAACCCTTTCATTATCTTCTTCGAGCCTCTCATCTGATCATTATGCCTTAAGCCAGTCAAACACCCTCTAATGCTAAATCATCAACCAACACTAAAGCAAAACCCAAAATCCTAAGCCTAAATCGAAGAAAAATGACAAGCCTTCAAGCGAACCCATACCATACACCTGCTCCTTCTCCATCGATATCCTCCATCATACCTACCTCATCCTCCCTTGTTCATACTGCTCATGTTTCTATCATTCCCATCTCCAATGCACCTCCTTCTTCAAAAGCAACTACCTATGCACCTGAGCTTCCTATGAAAAAAACCTCTAAGATAGCAAAGGTCAAAGCAACTTCAAGAAAATCTGTCAAGAAAGTGCCTGAGGCTGCTACACAGGGTAACACTGGAGTTAAGGAATCTGTGATTCAGGGGAATCAGGTATAGGCACTACTGATCAAGTACCACATCCTACTTCCAAGTTAGATGTTTTGGCTTCTGCTATAGATGTTGCACCCCTAGATACTCTTCCACCCACGAGTGAAAAATCGCCAGTAGAGAAATTCACGGTAGAAGATCCCACACAGGATTTGGGAAATGAGGTAGATATAATGGATGTGAAGCCTACGGTTGAGGGGGAATGATGTAAATAACCAGTGCAAAAGGGGCTTCTGATGGCCTTGATTTTAGTTGGACTGAAGATAGGGAAGATGATGAAGGTGAAAAGGAAGAAAACGTTGTGACCAGTCATGAGGAACATGATGCTCAAAACATAGCCAATGAAGAAGAAAAGAGTGAGAATCTGTAGATGAGAAGGAGAGTGCTATAGAGGATAAGACATGTGAACATGCTAACAATTCTATAGAAGAATAAAAGCATAGTGAAGAAGAGAAGGTTTATGAAAGTGAGGGAGAGGATCAAGAAAAGCTAGGTGAGAGTGAAGAAAGTGATGACGAGAGTGAAGAAGGAGAAGGCAATGTGAGCGAGGAATATGAATGCACTATGACAATTGGAAACACTTTCATAGCCCCTTCAGAAGAAATTGGTGAAGAGACAAGAGATCAAGAACCTGGGTCTCTGTTGGCTCATTTCACTAGAGATGAAGAAATTAGTAGGGATGAAGATAATATGCCACTATCTGAGGTAGGGAAAAAGTCCAGAAAGACCACTTTGAAAGCTACAAAGACAATAGTTTCAACAAGGAAATGAGTGGTTCCTCCTGCTAGAACTTCCCTCACAAGGAGTAAAAGAAAGGCTGTTGATGCACAAATCATGAAGGAGTCCATAAGTGCAAAGAAGAAGGTTTCAATTGTGGAACCTGTTGTTTAGGTGGTTGGAGAAGATGAATCTGACTCAGCCTTGCCAGCAAAGTCTGCCACACCTAAGAAAAGGGGAGACAAAGTCACCAAACTTGTTACCTATTCTGCAAGGGCCAGTAGGGGTAAGACAAGGAAGAATGGGTCAGCTCTAGTTGATCGAGTCACCGAGTTCAGGAACAGAAAAATGCTAAACGGGAAGATTCTTGCGAAACTTGAGCTACAGGGGTGGAAACACATGTTTGTCAAAGCGTTTCCCCCAATATGTGTTCCTGTTGTGTTGAGTTCTACACAAATTTCACTTTTGATAGGAAGGTAGTCAAGAGTAAAGTAGGGGGCTTCGACATGGAGTTTGATACTGAGGAACTAAGGCTACTTCTGAATTTCCCTTCTTTGGGAATTGACAGTTATTTGAAGAACAAGTGGCCAGGCATAGACAGTGATGTTGACACTGGTATTGTGATCACCATGAAGTTCTCCCAACATTTTGAACTAGATGCTCCCCAAAAAGTGTACAAGATTGATATGACTCCCTTTCACATGTTAGTGTTTCCGTTTGTCAACTCATGCATTCTTCAGAGGTCTGAGAGAAGGCATGAAACTACTCTAATAGACATGGTTATGATGGAACAACTTGAAACTAGTCGACCTATCAATCTTCTTAGCTTGATGATTCAGCACATGGCAAGAACAACAGATACTTCCAAACCAAAGCATGTTATGCCAATGGTTTCATATTGACTGAGTTATTTGACAAGCTCAGCATTGCCTTGCATGAGCTTAAGTTTGAAAAACAAAATGATGTTTTGGATGTTGTTACCCTCAAGCAGTATGGCTATAAGGAGATCAAAACTAGAGGACCACTGGATCTGCCATTCTTCTTGGGAGTAGTAGGGTTGAAGAACTCAACAAGAGGTTGGAGTTGGCTCTTGAAGAGAATGCCAAGCTTCGTGAAGACAATAATGAGCTGAGAAAGGAGACAAAGCAACTCAGGGAAGAGCTCCGAAGAGACATGGAGGCCCATGCTCAACAGATTTCTACCCTTGTGAAAGCTTTGACCCCCTCTGCTTCTCACCCTTGAACCAGTTCCTTCCCAATGTCCTTAGTTCTTTTTCTATTCCAGTGATGTCTTTTCTTTTGTTCCTTTTTTCTTAGTCCGAGTAGTTGGTAGTATGCGTTTAGTTTGTTCTACTGATGAAGACAACGCCTTGGGCTTCTTTTGGCACTTCTTAATGTCTCTTGATGCTCTACTTTACTGATTTGTACTCTATTGGATCATCAACTAGTTTATTTTCCTTTTCTTATGCTTGTGTTATCGCTTGTTTGGCCTTGAATCTTACATTATATGTGCTTAATGTCTAACATCTGTTTGTGTTTTTTCGATGATGCCAAATGGGGGAATATAAGGTTGGTGGGTTGTGAACATACATGTATGTCAAGAGTACTTGTTGTGATCATCTGATTCTTTAATTTAATAGTCTGGTTTTGTGTACAAAGTTTGTCATCATCAAAAAGGGGGAATTTATTGAGCATTGAAGTTGATTATTAACAAAGTGTGACTAACTACTCAAAGAACCATGTCCTCAATGTAGTTGCTTAACTGTTGTGAAGAACAAGTTCTTCGGGTTAAAAGATCAACTCCTTAGTATTGATACTTATATTTATGTACAAGACAGTAACTTTATCTCAAAGTTACCAGGCTCATTTTCTGGTCTAGCACATCTTCGGGCCTATTGCAACGGATGTTTTTGCAATGGTTCAGAAACCGTTCCTATAGACAGGTTATCAGAACAGTTCTAACCGTTGCAATATTACATGGGTTATACCAGCACACTTTGGCTATAAAAACGTTGCCATTAATTAGAAACAGTTCCCATAGGGTTTTATTTTTTGCGACGCTTATAATAACCGTACCAATCAATATATCTGTTGCAACGGATCTTGAAAAAAAATGCAATGGGAACGGTTATTATTTCCCTCTTAAAATTTTGACCCCCTGAATTTTTGTAAAAGTGGCGCTAGAAGACCTATTGGACTAGTTATGAAATATAATAAGTTTCTATACCTAATAAATCTAAAAACGAGAGGCAGTCATCCCCTTCACCCAGACGCTGCGTCTGTAACAATGATGAAAGGCAACCATCAACCGCCGACCCTGCCACTATCCCGCCGTTAACCTCGCTGTAGAACCTCTGACTCTGTAACAGCTACGGCTAGGGGTGGGCATATATCGGGTAAAACCGATAACCCAAACCGTTAATTATTTATTGGGTTATAGGTATTAGATTATTGGGTTAACAGTTCGATAACGGGTAAAAAACAAATTATTGGGTTATCGGTTCGGGCTCGGTTGGCAATTCTGTTATTGGGTAAAAACCGATAACCCAATAAGAATGAACTAATTTACTAATTTACCCTTAATTATATACATACTATACTAGGGTTTCATAATTTCTTTTCCCTATTCTTTCTCAATTCTCAGTAAGTCAATTTCTCTTTCTCAGTTTCTCAATTTTCCGCCGCACCCCTACGGCCCAACCTCAGCAGTTCTCCGTCTCACCACGGCTCACGCCCTCACCAGTTCTCCGCCTCACGACTCATGCCCTCACCAGTCACTAGTTAGCCCATCAAGACTCAGGCCGGCGTCACTCGTCAGTAGCATCACGCCCTCAGGTTGGACAGGTGTTTCTCTCTTTTTGGACAAATCTAAAATTATAAAACACTTATAATTTTAACAAGTGTTTCTCTTTTTGGAATATTAAGAATCCTAGGCAGTAAACTTCTTTTATTTGATACATGGGTTAGCCAGTTTCTGATATTATCAATTCATAATTTCTTATAAATATTCATATAGATTATCGTAACATAACCTGTAGCTTAAAGACTTGATTGTGTAACATCGTCCCTGTAGCTTAAAGACTTGATTGTGTAACATCGTCTTACTATTTTATCCCACTTTTTTCAGAATTTTTTCACTTTTAGTTAAACATACGAATCATATTCCACGTTTTATTATCAATACAATCATATTGCATTACACCTTTGTAATCCTATATTTATGCATCATAAAGTTGTCAAAGACAACGAAAATCTGATCTATTTCTTGACTTCTGGCTCAAGATAATTGAGAACTCGACAGTTTTATATATTGCAAAATTGTTTAAGTTGTTTTATCTTATCGGGTAAACCGATAATAACCGATAACTGATAACCAATATCTTATCGGTTTGGTTATTGGGTTATGATATTTGTAAACCGATAACCGATAGGCAAAATCGATAATATTCAAAACCTAACCGAACCGACCGATGCCCACCCCTAGCTACGGCCTCAACAACCACCTCCTTCTACGGCCGTCAACAACAACCACCATCCCGTCGTCAACAAAATCATTCCAGCTCTTTGACTAGTTCCGAGATTTGATTTTCTCTTTTCTTCACCTATAAACTTTATCTCCTCCACCCCAAACAGTCACCTCCTACTATTAACCCAAGCTCCACATTTTCAAATAGTCCCAAAATTTTAGGGTTTTTTTCTCAACTAAGCTCGACCACCTCCTTTTGCGATTTCTCAATAGTTGAGCCATAATTTGCAGATTCAATTAGTGATGAAGAAATTGCAACCGATAGCTGTGAGATAAATCACGGTAAGTTTTTTGATTTTCTGATTTTGCATTTTATTTTGCAATTTCTCACTCTAATTCTGAGAAAAGCATTATTTGTATTGCCATATTTTTGTACCAATACTGTGATGAACAATATTTGGAAATTATGTAACAAAATAGAAGATTCCTATTTGGTACACTAGTTGATGAAATGAGAAAATTAACGAGCTACTTCCCGTGTTAGCGTGGCAGACTTAATATCTGCTTCTTCTGTGTTATTTTTTCTAAGTGAGATATTTTATATGTTTTGACAGGTTCGAGCTGGTGTAGTCGGGTATCCAAATGTTGGTAAGTCATCTCTGGTAAATCGTTTGTTGTAGCGTCGGATCTGTCCTACAGCCCCAATACAAGGTGTTACCAGAGAGCTGAAGTATGTCTCGAGCTCCTTACTCTTTCCTTTTTCTGCAAGTTCATTAGTTATTTGATTCCAAAAACAATTCCACAAAATTTTGATTCCGAGTATGCCCTGCTAGTTGCCTCTGCCTTTTGATCCAAGTAACAGTGTCCACAAAATATTTGAAGTGCTTCTTGTTTGCAACAAGGTTTTACACCAAACGGAAAATATGATAAAGAAGCAAAAAGCTCGTTTACTCAGGCTTTACTCCCCTTTCCGAGGTCAAGGTAAAATGCTACTTAATATATGTTAGGGATATAGTAGATATGCCCTAGATCCAATATCACATGTGATGATTTGAACATATTTTTATGAACGTTATTTGATATAAAAATATATATGGCATTTGATATTCTTTTATCATAGTTATTATTAATTGTTTGATTAACTTGATAAGGTCCTTGATTAAATTTTGAGACTTGAAATCGTGATGGAGATCATGATAATGAGATTAAAGTTTCTTATAGTTTAATCTAAATTTGTTCTTGGTCATAGGATTATTAATTTGGACATTAGTAATCCGGTTAGATCAATATTTATGTGATCGTCTTTATGGGATAAAGATTAGTTGATCTCATTAACTAAATCACATAGATAGATGATGCATATAGAGATATGATCATTGAACCGACTCATTGGATAATTCCTAATGGTTGGAATTACCATAAACTGTCAATAGGATATTCTCTTGAAGAATGTGATGTAATAATTTCCTTTGACCTGAGATCGTCATAGTAATTGACAAGTTATTTATTGTGCTTTGATACCAGACACCTATGGATCTAGGGCGATAGTTGAAAGGATTATTGGGTATGATTAAATGCTTGTAGAATTAGTGACTGATCAAGATGGAATTNAGACCTTGGCCAGGGCAATTGAATGAAAGAAGAAAAGAGTTTCTTAGGTCATTCAATGGTCGATTATATTTGACATGAACACATAGTTGGTCGCCTATTTGGATTTGACAGTTGAACCATATCCTAGGGTGATCCAGAGCTATAAGGATAGAAGGAGTTACTACATTATTCTTCTACTGGTTCTTGAGAGTAAATTGTATACTTCATTCTATCCGGTCATTAAGGAGTGTTGCTAGACGCCACCCTTGATTAGTATATTGTTGTGATCAATTTACTATCGGTTTAATATTGAACCTATGGGGTCGCACACTAACGAGTGTTCTGATCTTTGCTAAAGGATTAATTACTTTATTATTTGATAATTAAATTAAAGAATTTAATTAGTCAAATAAATTTAGTTATCAGTCCAAATGAAATATTATTATATTCTTTGCTAGCACAGAGGATATAATTAATATTGCGAATAATTGAAACTTTCTATTTGGAATAGAAAATTAAAATTATATCTCTTAGTTAAAATATGTATGTGATATATATAATGTAAATTGATATTGATATATATAAAGGTTATATATATAATATTAATTTATTCTTATAACCCAATCTGAATTGGATCAAGAGACATGAAAGTCCAATTGGACTAACTAACGTGCGGCCAAACCCATTTTAATATGGGATTGAATTTTCAAAGAAGGAAAAAAATATGTAAAGTCCAATTTGGAATTGACTTTGAAAGGAAAAAAGAAACGTCTGTCTTTTCCTTGCCCTATTGGAAACGTGTTTCCAGTTCACGTATATATACATATATTTGTAGAGTTGAAGAATTTTTTTTTTTTGTGAAAAATCAGAAGGTGTATGAGCCGCAGAAACTAATGAATTAATTCTTGAGAAGAAAAATCACTTTGTGAAAGTGAGAGTTCAATACAAGCCAAGAGAGAAAATACAATTACAAGAAAAGTGTTTCTTGTTCTTCTAACATTGGGTTGAGATTTTTGAGAAAAATTTCAGCACAATATTTTGTTCAATTTGTTTACGAGTTTCATTGATCAAAGAGTTGATAGCAAGGGTAGGTCTCGGTGTGGATACGCATAGAGTCTTCGCACTATCGAAGAATTTTTGAAACGCGACTCTCTTCACCAGGTACGTCTTAGATCCGATCTTTGACATGTAAATAAATTTTAAACACGAAAAGTTCTGCCTAGGATTGTTATTGTCTTCCGCTGCGTGTTATGAACATCTATACGCAATCCTTCAGTGGTATCAGAGCCATGGTTTCTCGTGTCTAAAATTTATTTACGAAATATTTTAAGATTATATTTGAAGAGTTCAAACCATCATACTTGTGTATTGTGCAATATTCAAATTGTTTGAATGCATATTGGACTGATATTATTTGATTGTGAATAAAATATGTATTCGTATAAGTTAAACTATTGAGATAATTCGTAACTTCAATATGAAATTTTGTATTAGATACAACGGGTATCTATAATGGGTTATGGTATTCTACTATTATTTTAATTGTTATTAGTTCATGAGATGTTAATTAATAATAATATTCTGGCATAGATTATTTATTTTTGTGATATATGTGATATATAAGATAAACATGTTAGAAGATGTTGAATTTAGTTTTTTTTGTCATGTGCTTGTTCATTACGTAATTTTGAATTATTTATTACATGTGATGTAAATTAATTTAGGACTAAGCATGTTGACAACTTGAACTAAATTCACACGCTATAAAGATTTGATCTTCATGTTATTAAAAGTTGTTTTAGTAACGATTCCCTCTTACTAAAATTTGAGTTCTTAAATAATAAATATAAGATATTTTATTATAGAGTTATCCATCAAAATAAATAATTTTACTTATTTCTTGTTTATAAGGAGCGACCTAACTACCAGGAGACTTATAGTTCGAGAATATGTTGAAATTATTCCTTGCATTAGATGCATGGATTGAAAGAATTATTCAATTTTTTACTAGTCGCCTGGACTACCCGGGGAGTATAAAATTTAACAAGTTCTTTGCTATCATGATGGTTGAACTCAACTATGCCAATAGGATCGACCTGACTACAAGGGGACTATTTGACATAGAGCTATTTAAGGAAATTGTATGGGGATACAATTGGTATGAGTACCTACCTTTAAAATTGTCACGACCCGAAATCCCACCTTCGGGCCATGACTGGGTCTAACGTTGAACCCGCTAGACAAGCCAACATTTGAAGTAATTAAAACTTATTAACAACAAATAAGAACAAGATAACTAAAGTCCAACATAGCATTTTCGAAATGAAACTCGTAAACAAATTCCAGAACTGGTGTCACGTACTCACGGACTATCTAAGAGGTTACTACAACAAAACGTCTGAAATAAATACATACGACTGTCTCTGAAATACAAAATAAGACAGAGCTGAAAGTGGAAAGTAGAAGGTGACGTCAAGGCCCACGAACGTCTGCGGGTCTACCTCGAGTCTCCTGTATGGCGGGATGAGATGCTCTGATCGTCAGTGATCCCCGAGTCCGGCTGCGTAATCTGCACAACATAAAGAAGTGCAGGTGTAGCATCAGTACAACCGACCCCATGTACTGAGTAAGTGTCGAGCCTAACCTCGGCGAAGTAGTGACGAGGCTAGGACCAACACTACATATGTACCTGTGTAATTTTATATAATAGCAGGAAAAATGACAACAGAAATAAGCAAGAACGACAGATACGGGGAGAAACATGCTGGGGAGATAGGGTAATAGTATGCTAACACAACAGTACAAGGTAATAAATGAAACGTAAAGACACGACAGAAATATAGCTTCTCAAACAGATAATGAACAGAAAAGGGCACGGCATGTCCCCTCGTGCATATATAATAACACTCAGTCAACACGGCATGTCCCCTCGTGCGACGAGTAATAACGACTCCTCATAC